>JAKSZP010006854.1:0-115006 GCA_022478985.1 Massospora cicadina | reverse complement strand
AAGCCAGGCTGCCGATCAGGTATGGCGAAGTGGCTAGCACAGTTCAAAGATGTAGATATGGTCCTATTCCATGATCAACATGGGTTTGGCTGGAAACACAAGCTGGCCAGTATCTGGATTGGGCCTTTCAAAGTCATTGAGAAGACAGGTATAGATGCATACACTATCAAGGACCCCGCTAGCAGTTGGATCATCAACCAAGTGCATGTGAAGTTCCTCTGGGTGTATAAGCAATAGGAGCCTCATCGTCCAGTCAAGGAGGGGGTAATGTCATGATTTTGATATGACTGGATTATAAGCCCTTAGTTGCTATGGCGGATTGGATGGAATCCGCCGAGTTTGACATGAGTTATGGTAATTTGAGCACCTCAAAATGAGGCGATATTGGGTTGTTATGAAATCGCCTTAAAAAAAGCATCATGAGATTAATGAATGAAGAATTGGCGGAACCAATGATATAAGAATTGAATTACTAAGCCATGAAAGCAATATCATTCAAAGTCGCTACAATATATAAGCAAGATGAGATGATTAAAAAGAAATGTTGTTAATAGTTTAGAGCAAGAAAAACAGCAAGGATCCTCTGTTTTTATTATATTAAATAAAGAAGTATAGTGGGAGCAAGTGCTCCATATTTACTAAATAAAATTATTACTGTTGGTTCAAGGGCAACGATCTCATATCATTGGTCCCATTGCTCAGTGGGTCAAACCCTGCGCAAAATTGCTTATGACGTATCTCAACAATAACGGTAATGTTATAACAGTCACTTTGGGTCCAGGGTTGGCCTTCAGTCACCAGCTCCCACCAGTGCTGGTTCCTTGACAACTGGGACCAAGTGACCACTGAGGTCAGCCAAACTGGGGATCAGAGGCGTGCAGCGCACATTGACTTTGGAATTATGTAACAGTCAGAAAATCCCAGTTCCGACTGCCATATAATAAATGATGCTTTGGTGCACTGACAACACCAAAGCAGACTAACTTTGAGTAGGGAGAGGTTTGGTGCACCAACAGCACCAAAATATTCCTACATCAAGGTAGTTATGTAAGGTTTCTATTGTGGTTGGTTCAACCCAACCATGTGAAATTTACTCAAAACTGGATACCCAAAATAGACCAACATGTAAGCGAGGTATACTAATCCTGAAATAACCTTAATTTTTATTCTGGTGATAAAAAGGGACCACCAAACAGAGCTTGTCCGGGGAGCAACTGACAATGCTCCCCAGGAGGGAAAGCTAGGGACAAAATTCCAAAGTGAGCTTTTGAAATTGGCAGGCACTTTTTAACAGCTGCCCTTCAGGGGCCTCACCTGACTTATTGATTAGGCTTGTATGAGCCTAATCTACAATTTGGGTGAGGCGCAACCCGGTGCTAAAACTGACCAAACCAAAATCTCTTTAAAATGATTTGACTCAGATTCAGAAAATCTGAACCTGAGTTGAAATGCAACAATTGAGACAAACCCAATTGATACAGCTGCTGCATCAGCTTCAGAGTGGAAGCTGAGATTGAAGTACTTATTAAAGGGGCAGAGGTCAATATAGCTGGTGGGTTTGAAAACTGCTGTGGCCATCTCAATGATGGCCATGCTCAAATATGGGAAAAGATTCCAATATTTGATCTGGAGGCTGAAATGCAAATTGCTCCATGGGAGCACCAAAGGGCTCCAGAGCACCACCTGGAGCTTGTGAGGTGGAGGGCCAAGTTCTGAGGGGGGACATAACGCCTGGTAGCGTTGGGAGGGCTAGCAGAGCCAGCCTGGGCACACTTTGTCAGCAGCCAAAAGATGCCAGATGGTGGTGCACCACCACCTCAAGCTGGGGCAGCGGGCGTCGATTGCATTGACATTGGTAAGTTTTGGCTTGATTGAGTGGCCATTTTTTGTATTATTTAAAAAAAAATCTGAATTTGGCTTCAATTTAGTTATTGATGCAAAAGAGAGATATGAGGGTAGTGCCACCCTTTAATCTCCATCCCCCACTAATTATAGGGGCAACAGCCCCTCCTAGGGTCTGTTGTCAGTCCATTTATATTTTTGAGCCTTTTTCTTAAATAAAACTCTGGTTTACCCTTTTTCAATTGATCTCCGTGGACTCCATCAGCCACTCAAGATTTCAATATTATGCCTTTAATCTGGCGAATCATGATGCCATTAGTGTTCTGGGGGTGATGGTTTTAGTTTGGGCAAACCAATCCATTCATACAGAAGCTTAACTCATACTAATGAAAATTGTGAGGAGCTATGTCTGAATTTTTATCCCTAATCTAGCATAATGGAGGGCCATTATAAATCCACAAGATTCATCCCACTGACACCACTGGTTCAGTGCAATCTGGCCAACTAAGGTTTCCTGCCCGCTGACTGCAGAGGCTAATCCAACCAGCAAGATCTGCTCCACCGCCCCACCACTAGTATGGCATGATCTGTGCGCCCAGAAGGTTTCCCACCCGCTGACTCTCATGGTCAAAGATGAGCAAAGATAGTTGGATCATCCAACCGGGGAAAGAATCCTTTTCACTGGATCATCCAGAGCAATGATTGTGGGTCAATCTACCCCAGTTTTTTTATACCAACCAATCAGCCATCCCAACGCCTTTTATGACTCCGTGCAGCTGTTTGATTCACCCAACCATTGCGCAATAACCCCCAAGCTCACCCAAAGTTTAAATTTAACCAGATTAATTTGATCTGTGATCTGAATTATTTATTGTGAAATAGCACCTTCCAGCGATTATGAAGAGTTTTGACCATATGGGGAAAATCTGAGGATTTTGTGGCAGCTACCCAAGGTCACAACTGCCAATCCAGGAGGATTGGCCATACTCCATGCCTCCCCCCACCTTGGGGTTGCCCCAGCAAGACTTACGGTTTCCCCATTGCAGCCATTAGGTTTGGTATGGGGCCTTTGGTACGTTATTAAACTTTTATCACCCTCAAAGGTATTATAAGGCATCCCACCTACAAGTTGTTAGGGATTTTTGCTGCCGGCATTCTGGGCGCTTCGCTGGGTTTTATTTAACCAGATAGGAACCTCAGCCTTATTTAATCAGCAGATTCCAAAACTAAAACTCTAATTGCTATTTAATTCAACCTAATTTCACTAAAGGCCTTCTCCTTTGCCCTTGCGTTGGCTTAAAAACCTTGCTACTAAGGTCTGATATAACTGTCCTCGGGGATTGTCAATATTTTAACCCTATTTGATACTTAACTATGATATAATTTCCCAAGGTTAAGGCTTTAATCTCATTACTTATCTGGAACATTTAAGTAGGTGGATTGTATTTCTGGGGGCAGCCAAGTTGCCAGATGGCTGGCACCAGTAGGATATGTAGGGGTAAGTTGCATACAATGGAGTATTTGCCACAGGGTAAGGGACTGAGTTTTGTAGCAGCAGTTGAAGCCTACTGGATGGAGGAAGAGGATCTGTAAGCTGGCCACTTGGAGCGTGAGAAGACTATAGCATGTTTTGATTAAATCCTAGTTTTATTAAAACCTTGTAGTGATACCTTAATTTTTGGTTTACCTTTAAGAGTAAACTGTATGAAGACAGTTTACTCTTGCTTTGATACATTTACCTGTGTTTTTGAAGTTGACACCAAAGCATCAATCTCAACAATAAATTGCTAAATCAAGCTCTCAACTTTACCAGCCAACTTTTAAAGGCTATAAATCTTGTAAATCGCATATGCCTTGCCCCAGGTGAACCATAGATCAAGTTTGAAGTGTTCAGATCGGTATATGTTTAAGGTTACCCTACTAGCTGTTACAGAGGTTTATCCCTGACACAGTAACACTAAAGATATGCCATAAACTAAATTATTTTGTCTAGATCCTCAAAGTAAAGGATCCTCAAAGTAAAGGGAGGTATATACAGCCAGCTTTTTACTCCTGTTCCCCATGGCCAATAGCCAATTTTTTGTCAAGCATAAGCATATTTTACGTTTGGCCATCACTCGTTTTAAATTACGCAAGCTACCTCAAAGATGTACCAAAAATTTGCACCCCTTGCTAAGTTGGATACTCCCATGTGAGGTGCGGTATGCTTAATCCATGCCACCTTCAGCCTTGCCACCGCAAGTGTTGTCTGCACCATACACCCTATCCCATTACCACCTATCCCAATGATACCAGAGTAGGGCAGCATACTTTACCGCACTCAGCTTTGCTAAAGCTATGGTATCACCCCTCAGCCTCTAATGATCATGAATATCAGTGCAATGGACAAGCTTATAATTGGGCTATGCACAGTTTTGTATCAGGTTAAGGTAAGGGCCCACAGGCAGGGTGATGCTATAAGGGTAAAGTTGCAAGGCCACCGGGTTGATTAGGTTCCAACCTGGAGGTTTAACCTAAAGGTGAGCCCTATACTCAGCATGAGCAGGTGGGTCTGGGCCTAGAAAGCCAATCCAATAATACAACCGGCGTTTCCAAACTTGGTGAGGTAGCTTTTGATGGTCACATAGCCAGATCCCCAGTGAACCTGGGTAAAGAGGATTCTGGGTTTTTAAAATTATCCCACAGCTTACAACCTTATCCGATAACTTGGAAGATGAAGTTGCTCTAATGCCATCCGTCCAGTTAGTTACATATTAAGTTAAGGGGAAGTTGATTGGGAGTATAAACGCAGACGCTAAGGGATCTGGGTATTAGTTAGCTCTATCTATCAATTCAAAAACTTTGGTGTAAGGATAAGGCCCATTCTAGATCATTAACCAAGTACCCCAGAGTTTATAACCCTGTTTAGCGTTTTACATCAGAGTTCAATCCAGATATAATTTCCCCATCTTTGATTAAGTTTGCCGCTGCAGCATCCGTTTTTAATTTTGGTATCAAGTTGGATTCCATTTCAAAGGGTTGAGGCTTTCAGGGCCCACCAGACCAGCCTTAGCCTTCTTATTGTGGGAGATTAGGGCTACGGCGGCCAGGTAAACCTAGCCATCACAGTTGCACTCTGTACCTCACACCATCAGGCACCCAACCTACATTTACCATCGTTATCAAAACCCATGGGCTTATTTGTGTAAGGCAGGGCCCGCTCGGCCCACTCTGGGCCATGACAGTTAATACCCATGTTTATGGACCTGATATCTCTACTATCCGGTCCAACGCTACCACCTGTGCATTAGGAACCTTTGGCCCAGTAATCTAACTGCAACCAATCACCTTACCAGCCCCATCTCACACTTCAAGGTAGTAAGGTTGAGGTAACTCTTACCAATTACCAACACAGTTTTGTTTAAGCAAGCCGGGTACTCTGGCAATCCAGGTTACCTTTTAGGTAACCAAAAGTTACATTGGGATCCAAACGGTATATAATAGATGTCAAACTTTAAAAGGTCCACACTACCATCGCGCAGATGTAAGCTGGCAAGCTTACGGAATTGTCCGCCGGAGGGTTTAATCCTACCAAGCTCGTTAACTGAGGCAACCCAACTCTACCCCCCACGCAGCGTCCATGAAATGGTGGCAGGGAGCCGGTATTTAGTTATTGGGGAAGGGCAACGAGCCAAAGATTAGAGCCTTGACAGGCTTAACAACCTATGCATTCGCCTAAACGCCCATAACCTTGGTTTCGGTAGAGGTATTGAGTGGACGGGCAGGCTATTGGCACCCCACTTGGGTTTATAGGTTGGGGGTTGCCGATTGCTACGCCTTATTTAAGCTAAGCCACGGCCTAGCGAGGGTATTTGTAAGCTTGGGTGGAATTGAAAGATCGGGTCAAAGTGACAAAGTAATCAACCCAACGCCATTGGAAGGGTAAGCGTAAGGCTTTGAGTCTAAAGTCAGGCATTTCACCCCAGCTGCACGCCCTACAAATTCGCCGCCGAGGTAGCGCTCGACGGGCGAATGGAGCGCGGGAGATAAGGCGATTTAAGTTTATTGGCTGATCGAAGGGGTATATAAAATATAAAACCGGGTTAAAGCAACGGCGGGTCGCCATAGGCGTTGGCATACCGGCCCAAGGCCCACATGGTAAAGTAGAGCTTATAGTTGGGGTAGCTGATGGTGCAGTTCTTGTTGAAGACCCCCTCGATAAGCTCCTGGCGCCACTCGCCCGAGTTGAGTTGGCGGTTGGCGATGAGCTATAAAATCAGAGCTAAAAGTTAAAGGGTACCTTAACCCCACGTGCAATCGTCGCTTGATTCGGGTACTTGGCCGCAAGCAGCGAAAGGACGGCCCAGGCCGTGTTGACAACTTGGCTGGTTGGGGCTTGGGTGTAGGTGCGGGTTTCACACGACTAGGCGGTTGAGCATCCAAACATATCACCTACCTTGTAGGTTTCACCCCACCCGCCATCGGGCTGCTGTTTACTGGCCAGGAACTCGCACGCCCGGCGAACATTGGAACTGGGGATGAGCGTTAAGGCTTGGGTTACCTATTGTGGTAGCTTTCGCCAAACGTCGAAAGGCTCTCCAGGGCAAAGAAGGTGGCGTACGTAAAGCACACGCCCCACGAGCCGTACCAGCTGCCATCCGCCCACTGCGAGGACTTTATAAAGTCGACCGCCTTCCTCTGACATTGCCTGCCCTAAGTTAGAGGCGAGCACGAGTTTACTTGATCTCCTGGGCGCGGTACTCGGGGTAAAACTTCTGGAAGGTGGTCAACCCCAGTAGGACGGCGGTGGTGCACTCGGGGTAACAATATTCGACCATGATATCCCCTACCAATCAGACACCTTAATATACCTTACCGAACACCTCGGCGACGTTGAAGTACTCGTAGTACGGCCCACCTCGAACGAGCTCATACGACGCGACCCCGCCGTTGCGGTTCTGGAGGGATAGCAGGATGTCGACGGCGTCAAAGAGCCGCCGCTCGCTCACCAGCTCCTCGGTAAAGCTAAGGTCAACCAAGTTGGGCCACTTACTCCAACGACTGGAGGCAAAGAACCGCCTTGAGACCCTCGGCGGTGCAGTCGGATACGGTGTACGACTGGTCCCGCGTGCTGAAGGGCCAGGCGCCCTTACTGGGGTGGCGGTAGTCCTTACCAAAATGGATGGAGTTCGCTCTAATCTAACGGGTTAAAATAACCGAACCCGGGCTAACCTGGCACGAGTCCAAAAACCGATGGGCTTTGATCAAAGCCTCCTTATTCCCGGGGCGGGTGGCGATGTCGGCCTCCACGGCGGCTTGGACGATGAAGGCCGTGTCCCAAAGTTGCACCCCGTTCGTGCCACTCAGCATCATCCCGCCCGCCCCGAGGAACAGAAACTCGGGGAGGCGCGCCACGTGGCTCTTGAAGCGCCACGCACCCGCCCCCTCGGCGTGAAAGACGCACATGAGGTTGAGCATTTGGTTGACCTAAATTTAGCCTTCACCAAAAACGTCCTTACCGGCGCCAGATCCAAAAACTGGGTGTTCTCATCCTCCATGTAAATCTGGTTTAGTGCCTCCTTGAGCCCCCAGTTCCGAAGGTACGCCAGGTGGGGCACCACCTTCTCGTAGAACCCTAACCCGACTACAAGGTCAAACGATAACTAATCACTACCATTTATAACTCCCATGACCGACGTATGGGGGGAATAGATATCGACCTCGTGAACCGCGCTTCGAGCCGCCAGCCAATCGACCCCCTCATACTTCTCGACATAGATTTCCTACCCTTTAGTTGGGTTTAGGTGAGATCCTACCCGCCGTAAGCTTTCGATAAAGGAGTTGGCCTCGCAGCGGAACCTAACCCCATACAGATAACTCATGGGCGTGTACACATTACGTGAATGGACCCACATCTTCCCGGGGTGAAACGGCGCCCAATCCGGGAGGCACCATAGTTCCGGGGGATGGGGTGCATCCCCTCGTAAGCGTAAAGGTTCATGCATGCCAGTAGCAGTTTGCCCCAGGATGGGACGAGCCGCGCCCCGCCTAACCCGGAACCGGTTTAGCGAATGGCTATTGCCCACAGAAAAGCCCACAGGCCACCTACCCCGCGACCGCAGCAAAGCTCTGGCCTTGACCATAACCGGGTCCTCCGAGTCGAGCCCTAGGATCCGGAGCGCGACATAGTTCATGGTGGTGCCATACGTGGTGGAATGGTGTTCGATATGCCTTTGGGAAAGCTTATAACCCAACCTCAAATGCCTTACAGCCCCCAACCGCCATCCGAGTTACGGGAGTTGCACAGGTACCGGATGATCTCAATTCTGACGGGGTCCGGGATGGCGAACCCGGTGACGTAGTGGGCGATAACGAACCCCGGCAGAAGGAATAGCGGGCCCCCATACTCCCCAGCCCAAAACCCCTCCTCGGTTTGGAGCCGCTTTAGAAATTCGAACGCGTTCGCTGCGGCCTCGCGAGCAGTCCGAGCCCTCGCAAACTCGGGTTTGGGCTAAGGTGGGGCGAAGGTTCGGTTAGAAGGGGTTTTGGAAGGTAACGAAAGTGGTTTTAAACGCGTCCTTCAAGTAGATGCGTGACAAAAACAAACTCGGGTTTGGGCTAAGGTGGGGCGAAGATTCAGTTAGAAGGGGTTTTGGAAGGTAACGAAAGTGGTTTTAAACGCGTCCTTCAAGTAGATGCGTGACAAAAAACAAGCTACAAATTCAAAAGAAGAAGAAGTGGGTTGGGTAAGTTAAAATGAGCGCCCAATTAAACATTCCACCAACTAAACTAGCGGGCGTAAACTTACAAACTCCAACCCGATAAAATATTTCTCAGCCTCCGACTGCGGCCAACGCTCCGCCTCGGCTTGGGTCTCCAGATAAACCCAAGTTTGACTCCCATCCTTAACTTTAAGCCGCCAACGGTCGAGTTGGGTGGTCGGCCCGTCGTACTTTTGGTATGGTTTACCGGCCATGGTATCACCCTCTCTGGAGGTTCAAGTTTAATCGCGTACGTAGGCTTTCAACCTCACCCCCCCATCCGAGGGTTGTGGCGTAAGGTTCGGATTTCGAGTTCGGGTACCGAAACCCTGGGAATCCCAGATCTCAAACTGAAGCTATCTTTTAACCGAATTCGAAATAAAACACTGATAAAAATAGAAAAATAATTTTTTTAAAAAGCTTGCTTTTCTTAAAGAGAGAAAATATATAAAAAGTTAAGAAAATAAAAAAGTAAAAATATAAAGTAAAGAACACAACTAACTAAAAAAGTTGCACTAAAAGGTAAAAAATAATTTCTTTGCAAAATAATTACTTTAAAATTTTTTCCATGTACAACTGCAAGAAAAGCAAGGTGTACACATTTACATATAATCATATGTGCAATTTACATTTGTTTATATAATATACTAGATGATTTACCCATGCTTCGCTACGGTATTTAGTTTATCAAATGATATGCTCACATTGTAGCCTATAGGTTGTGCCAGCACTACTCTCGAACCACTCGGACTAACAGCTCCGCTGTTGCCCTTGTGGGTGAGCTGATTATCTTAACTACTTAATCTACTTAGACTCTAATACTGATTTTTGTTTAGTTTCAGGTGAGCAATTTGGTGAATCATTAAATGATTTTTGTCAATTCTCACCCACTCGCCCAAATAGATTGAACCCATCAGGCTCGATAATTTCTGATTCGATAAGATTTGCCAATTCTCGCCCACTCGCCCAAATAGATTGAACCCATCAGGCTCGATAATTTCTGATTCGATAAGATTTGCCAATTCTCACCCACGACTCTAAGGTTTCAGATGTCAGTCAATAGGTATGTCAGTCAGCCAGTACATCAGTGAAATTTTTTTAAGTAGATGTTTATATACTATATATTTATATTATATTATATATATATATATATATATATGTATATGTATATGTATATGTATATGTATATGTATATGTATATGTTGTATACATATTGTATATATTGAATTATATATCTAGTATTATATAGTATATAATGTATTATATACAGTCCCCAAGTTCAATTCTGGTAGTGAACTTTGGGTAGGGGATGATTTTGACTGTGTTGGCATTGTGCACCAATGCCCAACTGAGATAGCAAATAGCAAAGGTGGTCCATGAAGTTCCTGGCCTATCATGTCGTGCATGGAGGTTTTCCAGGTTTTATCCTCCTTTCCCATTTTTCTTCACTTCCCTTTATTGGTGTGGTATTATACCCAGGTCAGCCCCACCTTGAATAAAAGTCAAAAAAATAATATATTATATATACTATTATATATAATCTATAATATATAATAGATGTAGTTATTATATATTAATACAATTAATATATTATAATATTACATATATGTTTATATAATATACATATATAATATAGATAATATAAATATCATATATATTTTATACTTTGTATGCTTATATGTCTGATTTTATATAAATTTTAAAATTTTATTTGAGGTGGGCCAACCTGGGGACAATACTGCACCAATTAAGGGAATGAAAGAAATGGAAAAGGAGGATAAACCCAGGAAAAACTCCATGCATGGTATATGATAGGCCAGTAACTCCATGGACTGCCTTTGCTATTTACTATCTTGGTTCAGGGCATTGGTGCACAAAACCAACACAGTCATAATTGCCCCCTACCCAAAGTTCATCTACTAGAATTGAACTTTTAAGTCCTGGAGAACATCCCTTGGCTGTTGATCAGGCCATTTTCCCATTCCCAAGCAAGAAGGTACTGAAGAGGATGGCTGTACCCCTTGTTACTCAGGGCGATCTCACCCACATGGTAGACAAGCGCTGGGTAACAGCTCTTCCACTTCAGATCCCTCCCCCGGTACCCACACTTACCTCAGCAGAACTGCTATGGGGAGTTAGTGAAATCTGCGCCAAGATTGTCAAAATGAAATTGATTGGAACAAAATCAAAAGCAGTCAGCCCAATGTTCAAATTTCAAATGGTCAAAAAGGGATGAAGACTGATCTATAAGCTGGAATGGTGACATTTTGATTGAGCCAACTATACAATCAAAAAAATCACCCCCCTCCCAGAAATTGTTGGGGATCATCCCCAATGGGCAGGTAACAGCATCAGGCACCATTGACAAGGGTTTGAAGCTCCCTGCTGGCAAATTGAACATTGCACCTAAAGTGACAATTCTGACTAAACGAACAGCCCAGTGACTGGTCATGGGCAGGTTGGGCGTCCTGAACCTGTTACCAACCAAATGGGTCTGCCCCTATGTGGGGTAGCCTTGGAAAATTACTGCTGCACATTGGGCTAAATGTCATCACACCAACCATTGGTAATGCAGTTGAGCCTCAGTTTGGACATTCAAGGTCAAACCAACAGTGACTCAGCCTGCTACCAAATTCTTCAATGTTAGTCCCAGTTAAATTGTCTGTTCCCTATTCCTGAACAATTTGCCAGTTAGGTTGAACTTGTGGGACCCAATCCCAGCTTGTCCCCACACCAATCAACCACTATTTAATCAGTTGCATTGCACTGTGGAAATTTTTGGTTGATTTTCTTCCTTTTCCTTTGCAATAAAAATTTGCAAAAAACCCATCAATTCTTATTTAGTTGATTTCCCTCAGGCTATATCCCTGATAGCTTTTCCCTGGTGGCCTGTCAGTCCATATACTGGATGGGCTTTACCAGTACTCATGGTCACTATGGCCCCACCATTGTAGATTGGATTCAGCGAGCTAGATACTTCTGGCAATTTAATCCTGTTGTCATGAACTTTCAACAACAGTATACTGGGATCTTGTAGCCTTATGTCCACCACCTTCAAGCAAAGATCTGACCCCTTGTCTCCCCAGTCAAACCAGCCCCCTATTCTGGTGAACTCATTGAAACTATTTCTGCAGCTCCGCCCCCTGCAGTAAGACCTCCAGGGTCTGGGGTGGGCTCAATGTGGTTTGTTCTTAGGATCATATTCACTGTTGTTCTACACCAACAATTCATCATTTCCCAATGCCCAGCTCCATACAACGTCATTTGGTCAGCAATGCCTCTGGCATTCTGGTTTGCCTTTTGGGTGCTCATGCATCCTGACTGGCAGGCTGGTCTAAACTTCTTTTGCCATTTCCATGACAGAACTTGGGGAGGCAGCAGTAGAGGGTCCATATTCTATCACTGGGGTATCCTCCCCTTGTCTGCTTTTATATAATTGTGCATGCCTTGCTTTTCTTGCAGTCATACATGAAGAAAAAGCTTAAAGTGATTATTTGGCAATGAAGTTATTTTTTACTTTTTAGTGCAACTTTTTTTGGTTGATTTTTGATTTTTGTTTTTTACTTTATACATTTTACTTTTTATTTTTTTAACTTTTTAATTTTATCTCTTTAAAATAAGAAAGTTTTTTTTAAAAATTTCTTCTATTTTTAATTTTTAAACTATACTTTAATTGATTGTTGGACAATCTCCTTCTCAACTTAAGAAAAAGAATGTTGGAGGTACAAGTGCCCCCAAATCTGCTACCATGATTGTCCCATCACCTGCCCAATCTTCAAATAATATTGTGGTTATCAATGATATGAGTACCCATGGCGAAAAGACCTTGGCGGATTCTTGGTGGAATCCTAGCTATCAGAAAAATATGGTTTATAACAAAAAATGGCTTAAAAAGGTAGTAACTAATAATAGGAATTCTCTGACTTCTTGGCCAAATCTGAGGTGTTCATTACCGCATGAATCTGACCACCTCTGAGGTGAGAAGATATTACTTGACAATGATAGGGTGCAAATCAACCAATCATTACCACACAAGTCTGACCACCGCTGAGGTGAGAAGATTTTACTTGATGATGATAGGGTGCAAATTAACCAATCATTACTACATGAGTCTGACCACCACCAAGGTGAGAAGATTTTAATTACTGGTGATTGGATACAATTCATCAAATTGTTACCATATGGGTCAGTTTTGCCTCAAAATATTTATCTTTGATCTGATAGGCCAAAAGCCTATATTTAATTTGGATGTCTCAGCTTTATATACTTTTGCCTTGAATACCCATGGTCTCAAAATCCAAACTAGTTTAAATAGGAAAAACTAGTATTGAGAAAAGGACCTTCTTTGGGTATGCCCTGCATAAAAATAAAAAAACTAAAAAAAACTTTAACAAAGCGCTATTTATTACTTTTATTATAAAGTAAAATTATCACTTTAACAAAATAACTGTGGCATCCATTGGTCGATCCCACAAACTGGTGCTCACTACAGGGGATCACCCTGAATACTTCAATAAGTATTAAAAGTAATGGAGAGTGTCACCCGTTGGGTGCAAAATGGGGAAGGGACTGAAGATGATGATCGAATGGATAGCCCTACCACTTTGATATTTGGAGAAGAAGAACAATTTGAACGCATATTAATACCTGAGTCTCGTCACATCACCTGGCCAGCTACTGAAGCCATGAGAGACCTTACTCATGGTATCCTTAACCCTGGTGACATTGCATCTCGCAAACAAGCATCATTGGTAGAGGAACGCCACTTGTTTCTCTATGAGACTAGTGTCCTCCCAGAGACCTATGGTCAGCTTACAAATTTGACCACCTATGTATGCAAGTTTGCTCACCCTGCCTTGGTCCATATGATGCATCTCTTAGCTAGCCATCATGAAGAGCTTCATCGACACCTAGATACCCATGCAGCTCTGAATTTAGCCTATGATAAGTTGTATCAACTGACCTCCAAACATCTTGGAGCAGTTAGATTTGGTGTGGAAGCTAATTGCAACTTCATCATACAGCTGCATGACCGGCTTACTACTATGGACACTGGGATTGTAAAGTATGTCAAGGAGGCCATGAAGATATTCTGGGATGAACTAAATGCTTCCTCCGCTTGCACACGCTTGTTGTTGGAGGAGTTTGTTAAAGAACTTGAAAAGCAAAATGAGCAAACGCATCGTGACCTTTCAGTTCTCTGACTCTATCCTTCAAGAGAAATATGAACAGCGTGTGGCTGTGGTGGAGTGACAGTTAATTCAGGCTTTTTCACGTGTTGATGAGCTTGAATGTCATCTGTTGCTTGAACCATCTAGCGCCACCACCACCCTCGCAGCCAAGGTTGTTCAGCTAGAAAAGGAGCTAGCTCTCAAAGCTTCATTTGAAAATACCAAATATTTGGCACGTCGCCTGACTGAATGCAAAACCGAAGCAAAAGTGATAAAAGCTTCACTGAAAAGCCCTGTGCTGTTGAAGGAAGTATTAAGTGACTAACGCAGGTCGAGCAGAAGTATGAACAGATTAAGGAGGGAGTACAAGGCCCCATCTCCCACTCTCATGATGATGAAGGGTGTAAACAAATGAAAGAAGAGCTGAAGAACCACGTGAAAGCCATGGAAACTGCTCAATTAAACCTAAGCTCAATGGTGTCACAACTCCATTTTCAAGTCACTGCAATGGAGAGCTGAGTGGAAGATTTTGAAACTCATAAATCAGGGATCGAAGCTCAACTGAGACTATGTGAATCTGGGCCCCTAGAAGCCCTCTCTAAAATGGAAACTCAGCTTGAGGCCATGCATGATCAGTTCAATTGCCTTTCGTGGACCTTTGATCAGTTAAGCTACCACTCTGAAACCTCAGAAGCAGAAGCTCCAGCTATTCATACCCTTACCAGGAATGACTATAATTCATTCAAACCAACGTTTAAAGACAAGTTTATCCCCGGCGAGGGTAGCATTGCTTCATTTTTATATGTTTATGAAGCAGCTATGGAAGGGGCGACTGATCATCAGAAGGCCAAACATATCCTTTCCTGTTTGGGCTGCATGGCACAGGAGGTGATGGTCCCACATATGGATGCTCTTAGCACCTGGTCCAAAGTTAAAGAGGCCCTCATAAACACGTTCAGTTCAAAACAGGCTTTAAGTATGAAAAAGCAAGCTTTTATGTGTATGAGTATCCGAAAAGGAGAGTCAGTGGTCGCCTTTGTGGAACGATTTTATATGGAAGCACAGACGTTGTTAACTTCAAAGATGTTGACTTTGGATGATGCTGTAGCCGCCGTTTTGACTGGAGTGGCTACTTACCCATCGCTAGTGATGCACATCACCTCAGTTAAACGCTATTTCCATACCATTCAAGACATCAAGGAGGCGTTAATAGATGTCGCTGATTTCCATAAGCCCAAAGTTTCATGTGGAGCAGTATCTCATCCTCGCGTTTTAACCATTGAGGATTCAAAGCCTAAGCCTTGGGCCTTAGCTATTGAAGACAAGAAGGAGCCCCTTCAGATAATGGGCCCTGAAGAGCAAAACCCCAAAGCAAAACGTCCTGAACGCCCTCAGTGCAAATACTGCAACAAGTTTGGACACAAGGAGGCTGTGTGCTGGAAAAAGAAAGCTGACGCCAAGGAACAGGAGCAGGGAAAAGAAATGTCAGCATAGGGAAAGGCACACCTATTGCTGACAAAACTCATGTGCCTGACTCATCTAAACAACTTATGCCAGTACCTCGCGTTACTAATACCCCAGGGGATGATTCTGAGGGGGTACATGGATGAGGTCAGCTATTACGTTGTAGGAGTACCTGCTGAAGTGGAAGTCCCCAATCGCTTGAATGCTGGAGGAGTAGATGAAGCCACCATACCTGAAGAGATGTATCTCTGCCAAGTTCTAGGGGAGCCAGTCATTATCAATACTGCCAGCGATGCAGATGAGGTGATGTCTCACCTTATTCGCCCTATCCAGCATGGCCATACCATGAAGTCCATCCAGGAAAATTACCCCAAGACTGCATGCAAATTAACCTCCAATTTCCATCTTAAGGAGGTCTTAGCGCTATCACCCACTTTTGGGGGGATACTTACAAAGGTCAAAGTGGTTATCCAAAAAGTTTGGGTGATGGCTATCTTAGATACAGGCTCCCCGGTGAACGTAATCTCCTCCAAGTTGATGAAAAAGATCAAACTTGCACCTGACTTGGAGTACAACCAAGACTTTGGAACTGCTGGTCCAACAACACCCGCGCACTTGGTGCTTACTCATCCCTTCCCATTCATATTGGGAAGCTTATTCTATCAGCCCCCACAGTGGCTTTGGATAATAACGCTTATGATATGCTTATAGGTACTCAGTTTATGATTGAATATGATGGCATTATCAATATGAAGCAAGGGTTCTTGTCATTGCTCAATTATGAAGTCCCCTTAGTTCTAGCCAATAAAGAACCCAGCAAGAAGGAATACTCTTGCATGGATGAGTACCCATTTTCCACCTTACCTATACATTATACCAACCTCGCAAAAATGGTTACTAAAGAAGGCCAAGCTGCCAATGAGCTCTGAGCTCCTCTACCTTCTTACCAAGTGTCAGATAGGGTTTTATATTACCACAATCACATAACTCCCCATAGTGGCAAACTTGGATCAATCTGGGAGGGGCCATTTACCATCATGTATAAGAGAGGAAATGAGTATTCTATAAAGTCTTTGGCTACAGGAATTATCATAAAATGGGTACATGGCCGCTTCCTATGACCCTACACCCCTCCCAACATTCTTGAGGGGGGCAATGTCAAACAATCTCCTTCTCAACTTAAGAAAAAGAATGTTGGAGGTATGAGTGCCCCCAAATCTGCTACCATGATTGGCCCATCACCTGCCCAATCTTCAAATAATATTGTGGTTATCAACGATATGAGTACCCACAGCAAAAAGACCTTGGCGGATTCTCGGTGGAATCCTAACTATCAGAAAAATATGGTTTATAACAAAAAATGGCTTAAAAAGGTAATAACTAATAATAGGAATTCTCCGACTTCTCAGCCAAATCTGAGGTGTTTGTTACCACATGAATCTGACCACCTCTGAGGTGAGAAGATATTACTCAACAATGATAGGGTGCAAATTAACCAATCATTACCACACAAGTCTGACCACCACTGAGGTGAGAAGATTTTACTTGACAATGATAGGGTACAAATTAACCAATCATTACCACACGAGTCTGACCACTGCCAAGGTGAGAAGATTATACTCGCTGGTAATTGGATACAATTCATCAAATTGTTACCACACGGGTCATTTTTGCCTCAAAATATTTATCTTCGATCTGATAGGCCAAAAGCTTATATTACCTAATTTAGATGTCTCAGCTTTATATACTTTTGCCTCAAATACCCATAGTCTCAGAATCTGAACTAGTTTAAATAGGAAAAACTAGTATTGAGAAAAGGACCTTCTCTGGGTTTTTTTAACAAAGCGCTATTTATTACTTTTATTATAAAGTAAAATTTTTACTTTAACAAAATAAATTTGGCATCTATCGGTGGATCCCGCACATATGTCTATAATATTAAACAACTTTTTATTCAAAGTTTTACTGTACAGAGTAATCAAAAAGTAAGGTTTTTTATTTAATATACTAATATAAACTATCAAATCTTTTTTCTTGTCACTTATATACATTTTTAGGTTTTGGTTGTTGATAAATTAAGTTTAATTTGGCCAATTGGGTAAGCCTTTGTCAGACAATTTCCCTCCCATCTTTGAGAGAAGAATGTTGTGAGTGATGATAGGCCAAAAGGGGGTAATGTTGGACTATTTTAATTGTGATATTGGGATAAGAGTGTTTTGAATAAAAGTAAGGAAAGTATCAGCCAAAAGACTTGGTCAATTCTTGGTGGAACCCCTCAAATTGGGGTACCACTTTTTAATAATTCTTGGGCAAATAGCACAAGTTTTGGCAGCAGATTGCACTGACTACGTGGCAGAATCAGGGGAGTCCATTGGAGGTTCCTCAGCCCACTTCTAGCTCACTTCAAACATTTAAGTCTGGATCACCCCTTTTTTAGGCTTGGCAGGGGTCCCACAAGGTGCAACTATTTTTCCTTATGGTGATTAGCTAAAAATATATCAAATCTTTACCCCACAGGTTTGTCTTGCCTATGATCAACCCTCCATCAGCTGTTCCATCAAAGCGAGGTGAGTTCTAAAAGCTCTGATAGGTCAAACACTCATATTTTCTAGTTAGACTTGAGGCTAATAATGAATTTTACACCTATCTTGCTTTGGGCCTCAAGTTATGTTAAATACTAAGCAGCAAGATCATAATAGGGTTCACTTTTAATCTTCTTGCCACAACTGATAAAAAACCTTTAAAGACCAATCTTTACTTTTATTAAAAAAGTATATAATTTAGTTTTATAATTTTGTGAAAATCTGGCTGAATTCAGTACCAGCGAGCATAAAACTTGCTAAATTTCCACAAAGTGGTGCTCACTACAGGGGGCCCTGTACACCATAAATTTAATTTTCACCAAAATGGAGGGCGCACCTGATGCAAGTGTTACTAGCTGGGAGTGAAATGGAGATGGGGCAAAAGATAACTGTATGTATAGTCCCCCGCCTGATCATTTGTAGGAGAGCAGTTTTAAAAATCCTAATACCAGAGTCTCACCACCTTAAATATCTTGCAGCTGAATTAGTGAGAGACCTAACTAAGCGCATATTAAGCCCTGACAATATTGCTTCATGAGAAAAGGTTCTTATTTAGAGGACTGTCTAATGTACCTCTATGAGACTTGAAATCTTCCAGACACCTATAGTCAGCTTACTAACCTGACTACCTATGTCCGCAAGTTTGCCCAACCTGCATTGTTCCATATGATACACCTGTTAGCCGTCCATCATGAAGAGCTGCACTGACACCTGGCAAGCCATGATGCTCTAAGATTAGCTTATGATATATACAAACTGACCTCTGTTTCATATTGAAACAGCACAATCTGGTGTAGAGGCAAACCACAAATTCATTATTCAGTTGCATGAGTGGCTCATCACCATGGATACTGGCATAGTAAAGTATTTAGAGGAGGAGATAAGGACCTTCCATGATGAGTTAAACGCCTCTGCCACTAGCACCCACTCTCTACTTAAGGAGTTTGCCAAGGAACTTGAAAAGCATGAAGAGCAAAATAACTGCAACCTCTTGGCGCACGTGTCAACCCCTCAACCTGGGGATGAACAATGTGTGGCTGTGGTGGAGCAACTATTAGCCCAAGCCTTGTCCCATATTGAGGAACTTGAGCAGCATCTGTTGCAAGAACATTCTAGGGCTACTCCCGCTCTAGAGGTCAAGGTTGCTCAACTGGAAAAGGAGCTATCCTTAAAGCTTCTCTTTAGAATACCAATTATTTAGCCCAATGGGTTAGCGAATGTAAAAAGAAGCTCAAGGAGTCAAGACCTTATCGAAAGATCCTCACTATTGAAAGATGTGCATAGTCGATTGATGTAGGTTAAGTGCAGTTATGAACAGATTAATTGTGACATACATGTGAAAGGCTCCCACCCACCTGGCAACAAAGGGTGTAAACAGATGAAAGAGGAGCTCAGAAAAGAGCGTAGGAGTGGTGGAAGTTATTCATCAAAACCTAAGCTCTCTTGTGTCACAACTCCATCTTAAAGTCAAGGCACTGGAGAGTAGGGTTGAAGAACTGGAAACTCAAAAGATGGGGATAGACGCCATACTGGCTTTATGTGAATCCAAATCCTTAAAAGCTTTTCACCGCCATGAAAACCAGGATTGAAGCTATCCAAGACCAACTTGATTGTCTCTCCCTCTCCTTTGATCAGTTTGACCTTTTTTCAGAAACCACGGGGACAGATGCTCCTGCAGTTCATACCCTCTCTGGGGGTGACCATGTTTCTTTAAAACCAACTTTTAAGGACAAGTTTATTATTGGCGAGGGTAGCATTGCGTTATTTTTATATGTCTATGAAGCTGCTGTGGAAGGGGCAACTGGCCATAAAAAGGTCAACCATATTTTCTCTTGTTTGAGTCACATGGCCCAGGAGGTGATGGTGCCTCATATGGATATCTTTAACACCTGGTCCAAGGTTAATGAGGCGCTTATTGACAAGTTTTGGATCAAAATAAAGCTTAAGCATGGAGAAGCAAGCTATCATGCGCATTAGCATAAGAAAAGGAGAGTCTGTGGTTGTTTTTTGAAACGGTTCTATATTTAAGCGCAGATGTTGTTAACCTCTAAGATGTTGACCTTGAACGACGCTGTAGCCGTTGTCTTGACTGGGTTATCATCTCACCCTCCTTTAGCGATGCACATCACTTCAGTCAAACGCTATTTCCGCAACGTCCATATATAAAAGAGGCTCTTCTGGATGTCGCTGACTTCCACAAGCTCGAAGTTTCTTATGGAGTAGTATCCAGACCCCGCTTTCTGGTCATTGAGAATCATTAGCCCAAGCCCCAGGTCCTGTCTATTGAAGACAAAAAGGAGACCCTTCAGTTTATGGGTCCTGAGGAGAAAAAACCAAAAGCCAAGATGTCTGAACGTCCTCAGTGTGCCTAATGAAATAAGGTTGGGCACTATGAGACTGTGTTCTGGAAAAAGAAAGCTGACAATGAGGAGCAGGGAGAAGAAAAGTTGGCGTAGGGATAGGCACCTTTTTTGCTGACGAATCTCATGTGCCTGACTCACCTACTTCAATTGATTTATTACCCCTTGTTGAGAATACCCCTTGGGATAAAAAGGAAGGGGTTATGGGGATGTTAATTACTATGTACTATGAGTACCCAGTTTAATGAAGGTTCATGATCTTTTGAACGCTGAAGGAGTAGATGAGACCACTATACCTGAAGACACGTAACTCAGCCAATTTCTAGGGTGTCCTGAGCTTATTAACACCGCCAGCAATGATGATCAGCTCCTATCTAGCTTTATTCGCCCTCTCCAGCGAGGTCACACCATGAAGTCCATCTTAAAGAGTTACCCCAAGGCTGCTCACAAACTAACCTCCACCTTCCAGCTCAAGGAGGTCTTAGCTCTGTCTCCTCACTTTGGAGGAACACTCACCAAGGTAGAAGTGGTCATTCAAAAGATCCAGGTGATGGCCATCCTTGATAATGGCTCCCCTGTGAACGTAAACTCCTCAAAACTAATGAAAAAGATCAAGCTGGCGCCTGACTTGGAGTACAATCAAGAATAGAGAACTGCAGGCACAAACAACACCCGCGCCCTTGGGGCATATTTTTCTCTTTCCATTAGGATTGGAAAGCTCATCTTATTGACTCCCACAGTGGCCTTGGACAACAACACTTCTATGATATGCTCATAGGTACCCATTTTATGATTGAATATGAGGGAATTATCAATATGAAGCAAGGTTTCCTTTTGTTTCTAAATTATGAAGTCCCTTTAGTTTTATCCAATAAAGATCCCAACAAGGACGAATATTCTTGCCTGATCAAGTACCTATTTCTGCTTAGCCTTTAATATTATACCACCTCTGGGTAAAATAAAAAAATTGCCCAATTCAGTGGATGCTAAGGAAGGTATTCCTTTCTATGCATCAGACGAGGTAGTAATTAAGCCAGGTGAATAATGAGTGGTTGACACAAAGATCACACTACAAATACCGCACCACTGCTTGTTGCACCTCGTAAGTATTGAGGGCGTTAGCCTCTTGGAGCCTCAGGTATTGCCTAGTATACTAGACCTAGCCTACCAGAGGCCTATTACTCTTCTGTTGATAGAACCTCACCGCAAGGACATGGTTTAAAGAAAACACCAGGATATTAGAAGAGGCTTATTGGTACCTTTGGAGAACATTGAATGATTTACTTCATTGGCTCTACGTTGGATATGGGCTTGCCAACAGATAAACTGTTATGTACCTTACCCAATGTTCATATCTTGGATGAGCTGACCCCAGATGAACTTGACAAAGTTCACTCTCTATTGGAAGGATTTAGCGACATATTATCCAATTCAGATAACTATTATGGCCACATGAAGGACTGGAGCCACTCTTCATTGATGTTGGTAATGCCCATCCCATTTGGTCAAAACTGTATCCAAGTCAAAGGTGGAAGAACAGCAGTTGAGGACTGAGCTCAAGAAGTTACTAGATGTGGGGTTACAAGTTCCTTCATAAAGCTTTTGGTCTTCTCCACTCTTTCTAATTAAAAAGAAACATGGAGGTCATTGGGTAGTCATGAAATACACAAATTAAATAACCTCATGAAAAAGGATGGCTATCCTATCCCCCACATTGACAACGCCATGGCACAACTCTCCAGATATAACTTCTTCTATGTAATGGACTTGGCTAGCGACAATTGGCAAATGGACCTTTCTCCCCAAGTCCAGGAGAAATGTGCTCTTATTTGCTGTGAGGGTCTCTTCCAACCTACACAATTACCTCAAGGGTTGTGCAATGCACCTGTAACCTTTCAGCGCGCCATGGATCACATCTTGCAAGATTAAAGATAAGTTATTTCATCGTCTACCTTGATGATATCAAGTTGTTCTCAAAGACCTTCAACGAACATTTTGATTACCTGAAGGAGGTGTTATAACGCCTACGTGAGCCAAATACCAAGGTAAAACCCTTAAAGTGTACCTTCTTCTAAAGGAAATTGGATTTCCTTGGACATGACATTTATCAAGAGGGAATTAACCCATACAGGATAAGGTTGAAGCGATCTCAAAAATGCCTCCCCCTAAAAAACCTACGGGATATTCAGGTTACTATAGGGATGATGAAGTATTAGCATCAGGTCATTCCTAAGTTTACCCAAGTCAGTGAGCCCCTCGTCCTCCTATTGACTAAGAGCACCTCTTTTCATTAAGGCGCTAAACAGAAGGCCGCTTTTGAGACGCTGAAGCAACTGCTACAACAATGTCCTATCCTGAGGCACCCCAACTATGGAAACCCATTTATCTTGTTTACTGACGGCTCAGACTATGCCATTAAGGTCATCTTAGCCCAGTTAGATGAAAACGGTGTAGATCATCCTGTATCCTATTTCAGTAAGATGCTGTCAAAGGTGGAATGCAACTACAGCATAACATAGAAGGAGTGCCTTGCCATTCTGTTATATGTAAAGCACTACCGCCCCTTCCTGTATGGGACTACCTTCACTGTGGTTACGGACCTTGCTTTGTTGAAATGGTTACAGAACATGAAGGATCCTACTAGCTGGTTAGCTCGCTGGGCTCTAAACCTCCAGCATTATGACATGAAGATCAAATACCGTGCTGGAATCCAACACATGAATGTTGATGGATTACCTTGGCTGCCAGTCCTTCACTTAGATAGTAGTGAGGCGGAGAGGTTATATGACCTCTTAATGACCCCCAATGAATGAAAGATGAGGTCAAGTTGGTCCATATAATGTTAGCCTGACACTTCTGCAACACCAAAATGGAAAGTGGGAGATTGTACAAGCAGGTGGGGGCAAAGTGGCTGCCTTACCTTTGGCCCTCAGAACGTGTACCTGCTATCTTGTAAGCTCACTCCACTCTAGGTCATGAGGGAGAAAAGAAAACCTATGACTGGATTAGGGATTTTACTACTGGGAAGGAATTATGAAAACTATTTTCGAAGCCTTGGATGTTTGTCTCACATGTAAGAAGTAATCCAGTTTCAAAACTCAAGACCAAATCGACCAACTACCCCTCAACAACCGTTCTACACCATCATCCTAGATGAAATAGGTCCCCTCCAATAGACTACTGGTGGATGTCATGTTTATATGATTTTATTGAAGGGACCAACTGCCATGACAAGGCTGGGCGTCAAGAGTCAAATAAGGTCAAGTTACAGGACCTCTTTGACTTAAGGCACACCTTTAATCAACGCTGATAGTGCAGGCCAGATATTCCCAGGTTGGTTCAGGGGAAGTACAAGATGCCCAGCCATGTGTTATGGCAGTGGCGTTAAAATGGATGACTTATTTTTTAAATGATGAAAGTTCAGTTCAGTTGTTAGGAAAATGGGTATTTGAAACCTGTTCAATTTTTGAAATTTCCAGCTTAGGTTGGCCTTTCCTTCAATCAATAACTCGAGTTTGGTCATATTCTAGCTATAGTACCCTGCCCAACGGAAACGTGTGCTTATTGGTACTGGGGCTTAGCACCACTTCCACCAATTGATAATTCCCCCAAAAATGTTTAAGTATGATTCTTTGAGACTAACCTTCCTTGTTGGTCATCTTCACTTTCAAATAATAATCCCGTTAGTTTACATCTTATTATATGTTAACTTGGGGGCACCTGTGCGTGGACCTATTCAAGGAGGTCCATAACAACATCAGCCATTTTCTTTGCACCAAATCAATGATCACAACTGATGCACCACTGGGCTGCCCTGGTCCCCTCAAGACCAAGGCACCCAAGCCCTCCATCCCAAATCACCTCTTGGATATGGACTCCTCTTTAGGGTCCACCCAAGTCCTGTTATTTGTTCACTCCTTATTTTTATACTATATTATACACCCTTTCCCTGTGTTTCTTTAGCTCTAACACCCTCTTGGGGCCATAATTCCAATAATACTAATAAAAAGTTCCCTGGCGTTGTGGTGGTGCACCGCAAACCACCTTGATGGGAATCAGAGAGTTATAGACACTCTCTTGACATTAGATGACCAACCACTTTAATTACTTGCACAAATATTATCCGTGCAGGACTTTTGTGAAGTGGGAATTGGGTGTGCCAGCTGTTGGCCATGGCTGATGTGGGGCTCACTTCCATTTTCTCATTTTTTTAATGGTTGGAGCATCTTGGTGTTATTCTTGCTACCTCTAACCGGGAAGTACCCACCCTTATTGCTTGTACATGGTGGATTGAATGCTTCACAATGTGGGAGTCATGGTTCCCTGACTTTCCACCAAAATTAACAAAATTGGTACAATCAAAATGATTTTTCTTGGCACCACATTTGGATAGTTCAGGTGGAATCATTGATGAAGGGCCTGGTGGTGATGGCCTTGGATAACAATGCACAACCCATCACCAAAATGGGTGTGGGATCGTTCACAGCCCAAAGTGCGTCTAAGAACGATGTTTCCTTATATAAAACTGAGCCCTATATCTTCTCTTATGGCTCAGATATGGAACTATTTCAGTATAAAAAATCACCCCAGAGAACCCGCTTGACCTCTAATGATCCGCAGAACACAGGAGGTGGAGAAGGAGTTACTTTTTAAATATAAAATTTTTTATGCAATTGCTGAAGATATGGTGTGATATGTGACCTCAGTAATAAGAGTGGCCAACTATCCCTCTCCATTCTATGATACAGAAACATACCCTGGAGGCATGCTTATGCCTGGAGATTTTTATGGTGAAGTGTTGGCATTTTCTGCTATGAATAAAGACATTCTGGATATTTTTTGTTAACTTCTACCATTCATCTCTTTTGGGTAAAATCATCACTACTATTTTGGTGGATACAGGAGCCTCTGATAATTTTATTGACCAAGACCTAGCCGACTACCTTGAACTGAGTTACTTGCCAGGTGGTATTGTTAGGGGAGGATCTTCCCAAGGTATTCTCACGCTGAAAATTATGGGGTTAGTGGATTATCAAGTTGGCAAATAACATTTGGCTGACCGCTTCCAAGATATCAAAAGCCTCTTGTATCCATTATTTTGGGTGTAGAGTGCTGTCAAAAGTTTGACGTCAGAACCAACTTGAAAGACAATACCTTGTCCTTGACTTTGAGGAATGATCATGAATTAGTTGTCCCTTTGGCTGAAGCAAATTCTCAGGGAGATCTGCCCCAGTGGCCCAATATCCACACTCTCAGTCTTGCTCCATTGCTGAATCCCTCTTTGGAGGTAACCTTACCTTCATGTTTGGAGGGGTTGGAATCTTCGTTTGATGCAGCTTCAGCCAATGTACTACCAGTTCATTCAGAGTTTGATTGCAAGTTCAAGCTCACTGTTTGTCAAGTGCGTATATATTCCCCAATTTACCCTTTGACTGTATGGGAGGAAGCAGTCTTAGATGTCTGGGTTAAAGAGCAGTTAGCCAAAGGAACAATTTTTCAGCGTACCTCCCCAGTATGCTCCCCACTTCTCTTTGTGGAGAAGGCTGATGGTACCTGTAAAAATTTACTTAAGTTGTTATTGGCAAGCAACCTTAGTAACCTTTTTGCTGCACAGGTTCCGTTTCCTAATGCACTTTATCGCGTTGTATAGTAGAATGAATTATTAATCAATAATAATATGGAGACTATTATCTGTAGTTGAGTATTAATTAATATATTTCGCCCAACGCTCAGCCAGTATTCCCAATTAAATACTTGTGATGTCATAATTATAGGGATTCGTTCCCTTGCCTTGTTCAACCTGATCTTTGCTGAGATAACCCAGTGACAGTCTCTTTGGTCCAACACACAGTTGGCAGCTATCCCCAATTGTAACTCCTTCTTCTCTAGATCCCCACTCAGATCTTTAATATTTTCTCTAAGAGTCTTCCAGTTATTGCACTCAGCAATAATATCCTTGAGACAGAATAGCACAATGGAAGCTGATTATAGATTTCTCTTTAAACTATATACTAAATGGATAACTTAGAACTAAATAACTCTTAATATCTGTCATATTATATGTTTTTTTATTATAGTGAGCCCTAGGGAATTTATAGTGGGGAATTCGACTGTCTAACCCTCAGTTGACACTTCTTTGATGAAATGGCAGCCATTGCCATTGAATTACCCATCCTTGTCTCAGAAGTGATGGTCTTCCCCATCCTGGCTAGGATTCCATAATTGGACATCCTTGAGACCTAAATGGAAAGAGTCAGAAAACGTGTTACTAACTTTTTTCTCTCAATCCAAGTGAACCAACCATATTTGGCTAGCGACCTGCTTAGGTTATGGGACTTATTACCCATTAAGGCAGGTCATTCACCAACTAATCGATTCATTAGTTGCAGGCTACATCACTCACCTCGCAACTTGCTATTCATTCCCAATCAGTTTGTGATGAAACCAAACTGATCCCAATCGGTACACCTGATAGCTAATCACTATCAGATGCCCCTAATTCATTGGCAACTCCACCCAATGAGATCTTGAGTATTCATTTGGATCAATCCCCAATGGATATGACCAGGCAAATATCCCAAAATCCCCCAAACATAATTACTCCAAAACTTGGGACAACCAATTTCCAATTCACTTCGCCTTAGGGAATTTTCCCCTAGCAATACCAGGTAATCTAGCTGGCTGGGAATATGGGCAAAAATCCCAACAGTACCTTAAGCCCATGCGTGGATTATGGGATTCTCAACAATGTAACAGTACCTGACTTTCATCCCATCCTACTGAACATACAAATTGCATGCTATAGGGATAAGACGAGAGTCTTCTCCAAACTAAATTGTTTAAACGCGTTCAATAATATCTGGATCAAAAAGGGTCAGGAGTGGCTAACCACATTTTGTACCGGAAAAGGAATTTTCCAATTTTGGGTTATGCCATTTTTGCTTAAAATGCTCCTGCTATCTTTCAACGCCGTATTGATGTGTCTTTGGGGGACCTGCTGGGGGTATGCGAGGTAGCCTACATAGATGATATTCTGGTGTTCTCCCCTGATAATGAGTCTCATGCAGTACACCTTCTTCAGGTGGTGGAGCGTCTGAGGGCAGCTGACCTTACGTTAAAAATAAGTAAATGTGAATTATTCAAGTCCTAGGTCACCTTCCTGGCAACGTCTTGTTTGACCAAGGGCACATGATAACTCCATACAAGGAGAAGGCAATTTGTGAGTGGCCCACCTTAACTTCAATTAAAGAATTGAGGAGTTTTTTGGGGACATGTACGTTTCTTAAAAATTGCACCAAATCTTTTTGAAGTGGCAGCACCCTTGTATAAGGAGAGTGGGGCAAAAATGCTCCATTGGTCACCAACTTTGCAGGATGCTTTCCAAGCAAAATTTTTCACCCTGTTGTCCACGTCCATCTTTCGTCATGTTGACACCAATAAAGAGTTTATTATGGCTACTAATGCCTCCAACTTTGCCATAGCAGCGGCCTTATTACAAGTAGGGAGGATGGAATAGAGCATTTGGTGGGATCTTTTTCCAGGAAGATGTCTTTGCCTGAGTTAAACTATACCTTATATGATAAAGAGTTTATAGCAGTGGTTGAGGCGCTAACGTATTATTGTCATCACTTGCATGGCTCATCCCAATCCTTCTGTGTATGTACAGACCACCGTGCCTTGCTGTACTACCATGCACCTCATGTCTTGACCCCACAGCAAACCCGCTAGCATGAGACCCTATCCCAATTTGTGTTTTCCTATGAGTTTACCAAGGGCAAGGAGAATGGTTTGGTGGATGCTTTGAGCTGCAACCCTGCACTTGCTCCCAATTCTAAGGAGGTGAGGTACATGATACCCATATGATGATTTTGCCGGGTATGATTATGTCTCAACTTCCTTCTCCCTTGGCTCATGGGCCAGCGCTTGCTACTCTGGAAAATGCGGAGAAATATGATATGTTTAGAAAGGTAGTCCTTTCACAGCCTTTGTCAGCCAAATATAATATGGTCCTTGCTAAGAGCGCGATAAATCAGGAGGATATTACCAGGGATTACCACGTGAAGGATGAGAAGGTGTGGTTTCAGGGGCGCTTATGGGTTCCCATAGGACCACTTTGCCTGGAAATCATCTGGGACCATCATGACGAAATAACCATTGGTCGTCCTGGGAAGGTGAAGACTCTAGAGCTAATTTGCTGTAATTATAATTTGAAGGGGTTAGCGCACAGTTGTTCTGTTATTTTAAAGTGTGCCAGGTCTGCAATTAAATGAAACAGAATTGTCAGCCACTAGCGGAGTTGTTGGTACCAGTTCAAAAGGCTGAAGGGCCTTGGACTTCTTTATTGAATAGTTTATACATGAAATTGCCTGTGTTTGATGGCTACGATGCCATCATGGTAGTGGTGGACCGTTTACAAAGTTTGCCCACTTTATATCTTGAAGAACCACGGTTACCATGGCTGAGTCGGCTATGCTCTATGTCACACATATGTTTACTCAGCACGGGGTCCCCTCAAGAAAAATTAACAATTGTGGACCCCAGTTTACCTCCATCTTTTGGGAAGAGTTATGCAAGACTCTGAAGATCCGTCCCTTCCATTCAACTGCCTATCATCCCAATCAGATGGGCAGACTGAACGAGTGGTCCAGTGCTTAGTACAGATCTTGCGGTGTTACACCGCCACAGATCATTAAGATTGGGTTTACCATCTCCTCATGGCTTGATTCAGTTATAACAACTCCCAACTTGCATTAATCGGTTGTTCTCCCTTCTTCGCCAACTATGGCTTCAATCCCGCCTTTAGCATGGAGCCCACTTGTGGATCCAAGATGGAAGAGGTGGTGGACTTTGTCAAATGATCAAGAAAGTACACCAAATGGGGTGCACAAATTTAGGTGCGGCCATGCAGGCTTACAAGGAGAACGCTGATGGTAAGAGAGGAGTTGGACCAGTGTACAAGGAAGGAAATTTCTTGATGCTGGATGCTAAAAGCATCCCAATCAAGCAATTATGCAAAGAACTGGGACTGAAGAGGATTGTGCCTTACTGTGTTGTCAGAAAGGTGGGCCACGCCTCATACCAGTTGGATCTCCCTCTAATTTCAAATCTTTTCAGTCTTCCATGAAAACAAGCTTACGTTGGTTAAGGGTTCCCCATAAGAGACTCCTGAGACTTATCTCGTGGATAGGGCACCAGAGTGGGAAGTGGAGGGGATAGTAGCCTCCCATCAGATAAGAAGAAGACTTGAGTATCTTGTATTTTGGAAGGGATTTGATGCAGCGGAGAACAGTTGGGTCCCAGTGCATGATTGCGCCCATGCCCAAGATCTAATTAAAGCATTCCATGAGTGTTTCCAGGAGGCCGCAGGATCTAAGTTCAAGCAAGCTTTTAAAGTCATGAAGTTAGCCTTTGTCTACAAAAACTTTTCCTTGGAAAATGCCCCTGGAGGGGGTGGAGCCCAAAAAAAGAGAGGGTAATGTCATGTTTACATGACTTAATTGAGGGCACCAACAGCCAAGAGAAGGCTGAGCGTCAGGAGGCCCAAAAGGTCAAGATACAGGATCTTCCTGACCTAAAGAACTCCTTGAACCAACGCTGGGTGTAGTCCAGATATGCCCAGGTTGGTCCAGGTGAAGTTTATAACGCCCATCCCCATGTTACAACATTGGTGTTAAAATGGACGAGTTACCTTATTAAGCACAATGGTTCAGTTTAGTGGCTAGAAAGTGGAGTTTCAAAATAGATTCAATTTTCAAAATTTCCAACTCAGGTTGGCCTTTCCTTCAATTAATAACTTGGGTCTGAACCATTTATAGCTATAGTGCCCTTCCCAATGGAAGCGTGAACTTATTGGTGCACCAGGGCTTAGCACCGCTTCCACTGATCAAAGATTCTTCTAAAATTGTTTAAATATGATTTTTCGAGACCAACCTTAATTGTTGGTTGTCTTCTCTTAAAAAATCCCGTTAATTAACGTTTTTTATATGTTGCCTTGGGTGAATCTGTGCGTGGACCTCTTCAGGGTGGTCTCCAACAACATCAGCCTTTTTATTTGCACCAAATTAGCAAACACATCTGGTGCACCACTGGGCCGCCCTGATCCCCTCAGACCAAGGCACACAAGCCCTTTAGCCCTGATCACCACTTGGATATGGACTCCTCTTTGGGTTCCACCCAAGTCTTGTTGTTTGTTCATCTTTTAATATTATATACCACGGTTAAAACCCTTGCCATGTGTTTCTTTAGCTCTAGCACCCTCTGGGGGGATATATTTCCAATAATACTGACGACGAGTTCCCTGGCGTTGTGGCTGTGAACCACGCACAGCCTCGCTGGGAACTGGAGAGTTATAGACACTCTCCTGACAACTGCAGCTTATCACTCAGATTTGACTTTTCATCTTCCCCTGGCTCAATTTAACTATAAAAAGCACAGAACCCTTTTATTAAGTTGTTCTACTTTTCTCCAAATAATGGTTTGAACCTTCTTTTAATATGGAACCCAGTTGTGGTTCAAGGTGAAAGTTGTGGTAAACTTTTCATGTTATTAAGAAAGTACACCATGGGGTAACTACCATATTGGAGGCGGCCATGAAAACATATAGTATAATGCAGATATGAAGAGTTTCCCCAATTATAGTGCTGTAGATATTGTGATGCTAGATACAGGAACATCCCAAAAAAGCATCCATGCAAGAAGATGGGACATAAGAAGATAGAACCCTATTTAATTGTTAGAAAGGTGGGAAATATTTTTGCCAGTTGGATCTTCCTCTAAAATACTAAAGCTTTGAAATTTTTCATGAGAATAAGCTGACCCTGTTTGAGGGCCCCCTTTTTGGGACAATAGAGTTAAACCTAGTAGAGAAGGCACAAGAATGGGAACTGTAGGAGAATTTGACCTCACATCATGTAAAGATACGGTATGGGTACATGATATCAAGGAAAATTTTTGATGCTGCTGAGAACATCTGGGTTCCAGCCCAAAATTTGTACCCATGCGCAGTACCTAATTAATATCTAACAAAAGTTTTCCTAACACTGCTGGCACTAATTTGACTCCAGCAATCGCCGCCATGAAGTTACCTACAGAAAACAAAATATTATCCATTTCTAACGCCTCTAAAGGGAAGGTGCTTTAAAGACTAAATGGTAATGTCATAAGTTGTGAAGTAAATTTCTGGTCAAACTGATATAGTAAGCAGGAGGCTAAAATATAAAGAGGGGCTAAGCTAGCTGTTCTTATTGCTCTTAAACACACCGTGGATCAACTATGGGTAAGGGACAAACATGCCCATGTAGAACCAAGGAGTCAGATAATGGCATATCTGATATTGCAACAATGGTTTTAAAGTTATAGAACTATATACTGTGAAATAACAGATCTTTGTTAATAACATGTGGATTTATTATCGAACTAGATAGATAATTAAAAATCTTGACCATATACGCCTTCATTATAAAGTTTGAGTTCATGCCTACTCAAGATACTGCACTATTAATGATGGTATTTTGGCTTCATTGATCATTATTGGCTTGATACTAAGCCTAAAATGATTGAAACACCCTTATTCTCCCTTAAAAATCGTTCATTAGACCAACTTTTCTGTGGGTCTACTATGTGATATATAAAGATTATTATATTTACTAGTTTTTTGATTATGGTTTGGCCTAACAATTACCTCCTTCAGGAGTATTTAACAATCTAGTTTACATATTTTAAGTCTGAGGGAGAACCCCTGAGCCTTAAATGCACAGAATTTCTATTCCGCACCAAAAAAGGGGTCAGGAATATGGCAGTCCCCTTGTAGCCCAAGGCAATTTTAGTCCACGTGATGGATGAGAGGTAGGTGATGGCGTATCCCCTCAAGGTTGCCTCCTTTCCCCTTATCTGACCATGCAAGAACAGCTCCAGCGGATCAGGGGTGTATGAAAGGAGGTGGCAGCGGGAAAGGATGCCGCCTGAAGGAAAATGGCGAGCACCTACCCCCAGTGACAAGTTCAGGCTTGGCCAAAGAGGCAAAAAATCTGAATAGATTGAGGGGTCAAACTCCTGTGTGGTTGAAGCATAAAAACAATTCAATACCCAAATGGGACCATTCTTACATGGCCTGGACATGGGTGCAACCAGTCGCAAACTGAACAAAGCATTGCTAATCTGCCAAGCAGAATCATGGTGGGAGGAAAAATTTGGTGGCGAACTTTGAGCAAAAGTTGGATGGCCAGAAGAAGGTCAATTTGGCGTCAAGTTAGTTAATAGATCTCTTTCCACCAAAATCAGTTGGTATTGTGATACCTGTTTTCATGCTTTCCATTTATTCCCTAAGTCTCTAGGACTTAAGATAACCATCCCTTACTGGTATGGTGTTAGTCAATTCTCATTGTTTTGTTTTACAATAAAAAATTCCCTTTTCAGCCAGTTTTCCAGTTATAAAATTTATTTATTTTTCTGTCATGGCCACTACCTAGATTCATTATAGGGCTGCGCAATAACTGAGCCTTAATGACAATTGTTATGACGCTGCTACCTACCCTCATTGAATGGGGCTAATAAGTGAGTGGCCTTATGGGGATGTCCCCAAAGGTAGAAGCACTCTGCCATCGAAATTTCCCATTATTAATAAATATCATTTTTCCCTGATGGGTGAGGTTTATGACCTCACTATGCACTCCACACCCAGTGGCACCTTAGCGCATCCAAGGCCCTCCGTGGGTTTCAAAGAGTTAACCTCAGTGGAATCCACTGCCACCACGGTGGAATCTTCTGACACCATGGCAGCTGCAGTTTAATTACTATTGGGAATGGTGGTGATGGTGGTCACCAGTCACTGCTCCCTAAATTCTTCTCTCCCCAACCACTACCAGGTCTTTTGGATGGCAATTCACGACTGCATTCTGGGTTGCTTTCTGGGTGCTCATGCATCCTGACTGGCAAGACAGGATCAATTTCATTTTGTCTCTATGACATAATCGTCAGACCCTTGGTTTCTGGCATTTAAACCATTCTGAAGTTGGTGACGTTATAGTTTTGGTTTACCACATGAACCTGCAGTCAGTGCTCAGCATGTGCTGTTAATGTGGTCAGTTGGCATGTTATTTGGGTGCTCCTGCGTAGTGGTGGGTGAGCTCCTGACTGAGTATTTTGCCTTGAGAGTTCCAGTCCTGGTCTCATCCAATCATTGGGGAGTGGGCTCAGCCGTCCCATCCGTGGAGATTGCTAATCAGGTGTTGGACGCCCTCTCCAAGATGCAGATGTGATTTTTGGCTAACACAATGGCTTCAGCTTCTCTTATGGATGCGCAACAGAGCGTAGCTTTGTTTGATGATGAAGAAGGTGACGATCACCAATGGGTGCGCAGAGTCTTATAATTGACCAACCAAGTGGGGGTTTTGCCCCTGCTGATCACTCTGGTATCATCCGTTGTGCAGGCGCTGGTAACATGAATGGCTCTCCTGCTCCAGTTTTATTCCTGGGCACTAGGTGCCAATATGGCTTCATTCATAAAAACTTTCCACAATCAGGCCCCTAGCCTTGGGCTCCCATTTGATGTAGTCGCATCTGTATTTTGTGCTGCTTTGGACCCCGTTTATCCTAATTGAGCCACCTGAGATGCGCAGGTGGGGTTGTTGGATCAGATGTGCATGACAGCAGCCTCCATTAGTGCTATGCTCTGGCGGGCGTCAAGAAGGGAGGGGGTTCTGGTAAAAGATTTCCTACCGGAGAAGTTTTAAAGGGTATTGAATAACCAATCATCTTGTCCATTAGCGTTCTCCCAGAGTTTTTGGTCTGAGCCAACCTCCTAGGATATGTGTTTTGGTGCTGGGGAGATATTGAGGTGTCACATTGTCCTTGGTTGCGCCTGCCCCTGCCTTGGAGCCCATGGTTGAGGTGGCTTTTGCTATGGACCAAGTGGCCTAAAATTCTTTAATTCCCCTGTTATCAGAAACCCAGTGTGAAGAATTTGAGAATACTCTTTGGGGAGGGTGCCAATTACCCACTTGAATCAGTTTCCCTGGACGATTCTATGTTTATTACCACCTAAACAGCGGAATCCTGTGTGGTCACCAATAAACAAGCTTTTACTTTTACTTTTTTTAACACTGGAAATTCTGTTGGGTGTGCACAGGGTGTCCATTGAGGCCTTGGTATATATAAGTGCAGTGGGTAACTTAATGAGTTTGAAACTGGCGCAGGATCTTGACTTGGACTTGGAAGCAGGGGCATCTGTGCTGGGTGCATCATCCGCTACAATAGCCCCATACAAAACATGGTGGCCCATGCCTTTTTTGGTACACAAGTTCTGTTTCTGTGATTGGTTCGCTGCAGTGCCAGATCTTCTCTTCCCATTATACTGAAGGTGGGGTGGTGGCGTCAGCAGCAGGTGAGCATAAAACTAGACTTGAATATTCTGTCCTTTGCTAACAACCAGTTGTAAGGGATTTTACCCTTATTGATACTATTGCGACGGAATGGGGGCAAAGTTCTATCACATCACTCCTCCCTTCGGCGGGCCTTCTGCTGGTTTTCACCCAGCATTAGTGGAATGTCAAGATATCTTTTTTGGAAAAGGCTAGTCTCCTTCTGCCGCATTCTAAATATTGCTTGACTTTCTGCTTGAAGGTTGCTGTGATCAACATCAACTGTCCCTTGTATCCATGCATGGCGCAGGAGGACAAGGAGTTGGAATGTGGTTGGATGATATGCTCAATAATGGGTGGATGTTTGAAGACGTTCCCTATTGCATCGCCTATAGTTTTCACCCAGGAGAAAGACGTTACATTGCAACTATGTGTCAGCTATGAGCATCTGGATAAAACCGTTCACAGTCCCTACCCTCTCCATCTCAAACAGAAATTAGCCAGGCAATGCAAAATCTTTTTGTTTTTTTAGCTTAATCTTTTGATTGCATTTAATTAGATACAGGTGGCAGAAGGACAGGATGGCTTACAGCAATTCAGACCAGAAGGGGCATATTTTAGTTCCACATGATTCCCTTCAGTCTTAAGAACGCCCTAGCCACATTCCAATGGATGATTGACAATGTACTCGGTGATCTCAGGTTCCTATGCGCGGTGGAATACAATAATGATATCCTCGTTCATACCCCACTCCCAAGCAGCATTAAAAGGACCTGGATATGGTGCAGCCACGTTTTATAAGGAAGAACTTTATGTAAAGCCTTCTAAGTGAGAGTTCTTCTGGGAAGAGATTACCTTCTTGGTTAATTTAGTTTTGAAAGATGGTTACTCCATCCACCAGCAAGCTTGAGGCAATACTTGAGTGGCCTACTCTATGACCTAGAAGCAATTGCGGAGCTTCTTTGGCCATCATCTTTCAAAACAAATCCCTCTCGCAGCTGGCTACACCACTGCACCCCCTGATCAGAAAGAATGTGATAATCTACTGGATGGAGGAGTGCCATCAGGCATCTGATGCCATCAAGGCAGTGTTTTTGGAGCCTCCCATTCTCAAAAATGCATACCTCGCCAAGCCATCTATCATAGCATGTGGCGCCTATCTGCCGCCATGAGGGCGGTATTGTTGCAGGTACATGATGGTTTGGAACACCTGATTTCCTATTTTTCCTGAAAGTTCACTTCATCTAAACAGTCCTAAGCCTTTAAAATAAGGAGCTTGCCGCCATAACGTGGTCTCTTACCCACTGGTTGTACCTTCTGCAGGGCGCGCGGCATGAGGTGACTGTGAAGATAAATTGTCAGGATTTTCCCTAAAAAATTGAAAGCCTTTTCCTGAAGAGAATATTGAAATACACCAGTATGCTGGACTTGATTTATAAGCTGCTCAAATGGTACTATAATTCCTGAATTAAGGTTAGATTCCACGTCCTCTGTTTAGACTTCAAATTCGAGGTATTACTTTGATTACTCTAAATTTGTTAAAAAACTTACAATTATTAAATTAAATTTATTCGGGAAGTCTGATCATGGGATGGACACTTCTAATATGTAACAACAACTGAGCATTAAGATACGCGAGAGGCACCCCAGAGGATCTAAAGCTGCCTCTTGTTGCCAGCGGGAATGCCAATGGAAGGAATATGGGTATTGTGAGAAAAGTCTTGCGCCACTACTGAGCACGTATGAAGGAAAGGGTCTGAGGTAGGGAACCATACCAGGAACCAGGATGAGACCTACTGTTGTTGGAGGGATGGCAAATGGCCAAACCACCAGGCTTGGAAGTGGTCCATAAGGTGCAAATGGAAGCAACACATAGTTTCCCAGAGGGTAGAAATGGAGCCTGAAATGGCGTCAAGGACAACAGTGTGGGTTGACCACATAGCAATTGCCACAACTAAGGCGTGGAGGGAAGGGTGTATGATTAAAAGTCAAGAAAAGGGGAAAATGTCCTTAGACAGGCTGAAGATCTGAATTTGCTTCTGGCAAAAGAGACGCTGAACCTCGCGCCAGATTGCTTGAGAAAGCTGACACTCTTCCAATTAGTGGATCAAAGTCCCATATTAGTCACACACAACACATGAATAATGAGAACCCGTTGGTCCTCCGCCATATGGGGTTGAATTTTGGACTATTTCAGATGACTGGTTCTTCTTCTGCAGTATGGTGGAGTTTTGAACATCTATTGTATGGCGACAATAACCAGATGGTGGCAATAGTTTAAGATACAACTCCTTAGTAATAGCACTTCAAAGTCGTATTCTTCTGTCATTACTTGGATGATGGCACGCTGCCCTGATATTTTGATACCAAGTAAATTCTTAACTTAATACAGCATAAAATATTAAACACAAAAAAGCTTATAGAATAAACTATGAACTTGTGGTAATAGGTGATTGTAATTTATTAAATTTTAACTTGGAGATAGTTTTATAGGGTCTGAGCTCACCACATCTTACCCATGACGACTCATTTTCAAAGGCACTTGGCCAGAGAAACACGTATAATGTTTGTTTGAGGATCTACAATCCTTTCAACTCAGGACATCTCACATGGCCTCAGGATCAGTGTCAATTTTGTCATTATTCTCAACACAGCGTTTCTGACACATCTGAAAATAGCTGAATCAATGCTCTTCACAAGCAATTGGCAGCACATACCAAGGTGATTCATACCACTAATTAGTAATTAATTCAATCAAAAACTTGATCAACATTAAAAACTAATTTTAACATTGACCAACAAAGCCAACATGCCCGAGTCATCAAGTTGATTATTATTGTTAAAACAACTCAACCAACAAAGCCCTCAAGCCCATGTCATCATAGTCAAATATTATTGAGTAGAATCGCTAGGCCGCGGATCCCAGACTCTGCATAAGCTTAGGATATTCCTGATCCATAATCACTGATATCCAATATGATCCATGATAAATTAGCATGTTAACATTATTATGTCCCTATCTAATATCTGATAATTAGGTCCAGTCAACTACTCAACACTTCCCCCGCCTTGACTGGATATAAGCGGCAGGTACCCTTCTTTCTAGGGCATAATGTCTAACTTTTTGTGCTCATCAAAATATGAACGATATATTTATAGCCTTTCTGCCTTGGACAGATAATCTTCCTAAGACTGAGCAAGTCCATGCAGCGTGCTATGGTCAATTCAGGCGTGTTGCCCACGTTTTCTCAAGCTGGATTAACCAGCCATGCTTCCACGGTACCCAAGAGTTCAGCTTCACGTCTCACTGCAACTTCTCCAGTTGATGAACCCAAGCAGGCCCCCTTGGCTTTGAGTACTGCCCAATGAACATTCCAATGGGTCAAGCAGGATCCTCTTTCTACTTATTCTTTATCTCTTTGGGCTTCTGAAGCCGTTTAGCCTCAAGAAAACCTTATCTGGAATCAATTTGCTTTGGATGGGGATCTCCTTCCTGACTTCTTGTTTTCCCTTTTTTGCATCATCCCTTCTAACAATCTTGCTTCCTCCTTACATTTGGGCAGTGTGACTTCATTGGGTCTTGAGCTCAATTCAATGTCAGGGCTCATAAATGCCTACTTGTCATCCGCACTTGCTACCAGTCCTGAGGTTGCCACATACAATATTTTTTTGGCCAACCAGGCTCTTATTTTTTCTAAATCAGTTTCTAGGCTTTGGTGCAAACCAACTTCAGTACTTACTGATTTTTATGTCCCGTTGGGCCTCAAGAATCGGATTTTAAAAGATTGGTGCATCCTGGTGCTATACTGAGCCCTTTGTAAAAGCTTGGTGAAAGGGCTTCCCAAAAAGTATGTCCCACATACGGCTCTTCTGGGTGCATGTATTTGCTTCCCTCCTTCCTCGCTCCCCACCAATACCATACCTAACATGCACAGAGTATTAGATGAGGCCCATTTTCAGATGTTTTAAAGAAAGTGTTCCTCCCCCCAGTTTAACCCTGCCTTGAAAGCCTTCTTGCCAACTGTATCTTCTTTTCTGTGGCATTTACTCCCGAGTTGAACCTTTCTCACCTTTTCCAAAGTCCCTTCCAATGGTCTTTCCCTTTATTTCAATGGGCTTTACTAATCTGACAGGGCCATCGTGCCTGGTGCAGAACATTTTTGGGTTTATCACATCTCTAACAGGGTTTGGATAGTCAAGACTTGTATGAGATTTGCATTTCTCCAGCTTTTTACTATAGGCTTCCACGGCTCAATCACAGTCTCCTCCCTCTCTCAAAGAAGAGTTATATGGTTCCAGTGATGGCTAGACACCAGATATCTGAATTAAAGCTTTACAGTTTTAATTATTTTTTGTCTTTTTATTATTTTTATTATTATTATATAATCATTTATTTTATTTAATATATTTTTTCTTTTTCCTTTTTTCTCTTTCTTTTTTTCTTTTTGTATTATTATTATTCTTTATAATATGGACAAAGAAAAATTAGCATGTACTCGATTCACAACCCAGCTACCTTGATCCTTAATGGTATATACATATTCAGATTATTCTCTAATATAATAAACGGACCTTTCCAAAGTGAGGCCAGCTTATGCATGCAGCCTGCGCTATGAGTGTCATAATATACTACTAAGTCTCCTTACTTGAACTTAGTCACCATAGATCGTTTAGTGTTGTCATAGTTTTTCTGACTAGTTTTTTGACTAATCACGTTTTGATAGGCCTCAGAAATTAACTTGATTAGGGTCTTCTATAGTTGCTCAACATAATTATTTGGGCTAATTGCTTTGGTTGAACTGAGTACTGGATATAACAATGGAGGCAGAGCGTGCTGTCTACCATACAAAAGTCAAAACTGAGAGTGGCATATGCTGCTGTGGTGTCCAATATTTTACACAAACATGGTAGCACTAATTGAAGTAGCCCATTGCAAAGGCGCCAAGGCTGCGTTTTTGCATAATATGCTGACTAAAGTGCCATTTACTCTTTCTACCATACTATTAGTCTCAGAATGGTATGGTGTTGACAACACTCCTTTGATAAACATCAACTCTTTAACCGTTGTACCATCTGGGCATTAAAATTTGTGCCATTGTCTATCACGATCTTCTGTGGCATCCATGCCTATAGATAATATTATCCTTAATGAACTTGGCAGTAGTAAGAGCCCTAACGTTACACATTGCTTTTGCTTCCATCCATTACATCAGATGGTCAATAGCAACAAGTATGTATCTGTTGCCTAGGCTACTCAAAGGCAAAGGGCCAACTACATTGATTGACATGGTATGCCAGGCCCAGTCAGGTTTGATCAAATGATATTTCACATCCAATTTTATTGACTTTGTAATATGGCATGAATGATATTTATCAAGCACATATTGGATATCAAATTGTATGGAATCCAAATAGTAACTTAATAAAATTCTAGCATTTTGGTCAATCCCCTGTGCCTGATGGCCTTATGCGATTTGTGTAATAATATCATTTTAGTCAAAAGGTTTTGTGAAAATTTGACGTTGCCCTTCAGGCTTGAGCTTGTATAAAACTCCTTTTTGATATCTGGTGCCAGTTAATACTTTTTTGATCGCCTTTTGTACTTCAGGTGGCTCATCTCCATACTTTTGAGTAATCATTTTTCATGAAGCTCATTGGCCAACCTTCTAAGGACTGCTACAATAGGAAGTTGCAATAGTCCATCTGCATTTTGATAAGCAGCTTTAGCTCTATGAATAATTCTATAATCGTACACTTGTAATTTCAGAGCCCAGCGGGCTAATTGTCCCTCGGGTTTCTTGAGGTTGTGGAGCCATTGTAATGAGCTGTGATCCATTACTACTTAGAACTTGGTGCCATGAATGTAAACCTAAAATTGTTTACAAGCGTAGATGACAGCCAAACATTCTATTTTGGTCGCCGTATAATTACACTCATGCTTATTCATCATCCTGCTGCAATAAGCAACTAGATGCTCCTCGCCATCATCCCCAATCTGAGATAGCACACCATTAATTGCAGTCAACGAGATTTCAGTTTGTATGATAAAAGGCCTGCTGAAATCTGGATATCAAAGAATAGGCGTCATGCTCATTTTTGTTTTCAAAGCCTCAAAGGCTTGTTGGCACTCCTTTGCATAGAAAAAACGAACTCTTCCTTGTAGTAAATGGAATAGGGGCTCAGAAATCTTTGAGAACCCTTCTACAAAATCTTTGATAGTATCCTACCATTCCTAAGAATACTAAAACATCCCTCATACTCATTGGAGGTTGCAATTTGTTAATAACCTCCACCTTTTGATGTTGAGGCCACAAGCCCTTGGAATCAATGACGAAAGTGAGGTATTCAATTTGTCTTTAAAGAATTGACATTTTCTAGGGTTTATCTTCAGATTGGCCTTCAACAGCTGTTCAAACACTTGTTCAAGGAGCTCCAGATGTTCGGAAAACGTTTGTGAAAAGATATTGATATCATCCAGGTAAATCAGTATGCAAGATAATATAAGGTTCCCCAAAATTGTAGCCATTGCACGCTCAAAGGTTGCTTGAGCATTGCACAGCCCTTGTGACATGCGCGCCAGTTGGAACAGCCCTCGAGAAGCAATCATTGCTCACTTTTCCTGCTCCTCTTGAGGCAGTTCAATTTTCCAATATCCTGAGATAAGTCCATTGCATTAAAATGCTTTGCCCCTCCCAGACGGTCCAGAGCATAATCAATTCTGGGCAACGGATATAATCTTTTTTTTGTAATGGCATTAAGGCGTCAATAATCAATCACAACTCGATTGCTACCATCCTTTTTCTTTTATGATTAAAACTGGGCTGGCCCATGGGCTTTTTAGAGAGCACTATCATTCCACTTTTCAGCAATTTGTCTATCTCTTCTCTGACTATTTCGTTGCTAGCTCTGGGGTGCCAAGTTGGCCTCATTCTAATAGGCATATGATCCCCAGTGTCGATAGAATGCTGTACTCCTTTTGCGCAACCTAAGTCTTAGTCATCTTTGGCAAAATTTTTGGAGTATCGTTAAAACAACTCTAGTGCTTCATCCTTCTGTTGTTCTGATAATCCGGTAGATTATTCTTGAGAAATTACAGTATTTGCCCCAAGGGTTTCATTCAGTAAGCTGAACTCAGATAAGTCACCTAATTCAACAGCTGATTTTAACTCATTCATCAGAAACAGATGCATGAATGTGACTACTTGATATTTCTTGACCTTAATACTTTGGCTGGTCAAATTTGCTAATAGGACATCAATCTCCCCGTGCCCTGGTATAAGTATTCCAGGTGCCACACTAGGTTCCATTTGAGAATGATGCCATGAGGATACAACCTCCCCATATAAATCTTCTGTAATATCCAGCGTGGTCCCAGTCCTCATAACCAGTTGATGGCTTGGAGCTATTGTTGCATCCTTATTCACATGCAGAGGTATTCATCGATTTTTGTTTATGGTGGTTGGCATGGGGCAGCTTCAATTTCCCCACTGAATATACCCTACTGGTATTATCCCATTGGCATAAGATATATTGATATAGTTTCTGCAACAGCTTATGGGCTTTTTATTGTCACAAGAGTAATAAATCAGAAGTGAATGACCCAATATCGTCAAGATGTTCTCTTAAAGTTTGCATGGGATCCCATAGGTCCTTATAAAACTAGTTCCAATTAATATGTCATAATTGGAGTTTGGAAGCACTATTGTGGGTGTGGCTACTACCAAAGCTCCAAATCGCAGTGGCAAGGTGCTGTAAGCTCCTTCACTCTTAGTACTGTTAAGGCCTGTGGTCCCATATTCTTGATGATGGTCAATTTCAAGAGCTATTTTCAGTTTCTTTGCCAACTTTGTGGAAACAATGTTTACAGGTGCTCCGCTATCAACAATAGCTACAACTCTGATCTTGTTGACCAGAATATCCACGTAAGTGCACTCAGAGTAGTAAGAATCAATAGAGTTTAATAAGTGAATATGGGAAGAATCCAGGGAGTTAAGAGTGTGCTTCAGAGTATTTCCAATGCTGGGACATTCATGATGAATGTTTCAATTGGCATGGCTATATTTACCCTTTTTAAGCTTGAGGTATCTGATGCATTGCTTGTCCCTTCAGCTGGAATATTCTCAAGTACTTGTTGCACATATGGTTTAGTGACTACTTCAAAGGCTTCAGGTATGACAACATTACTCTGAGAGCAAGTTACCGCATGTACATTCATAGAATCTTCATTCAATACTAAAATAGAATTTGTTTCATTGTTAAACTAAGCCCCAAGGCCTGCTTATTTTTGTCAATCAGGTGGGACTAGTGTTTCTGGAATAATAGAACGTCTTACATCTATTGTGCTTGTTCTTTTCTCTCCTATTTCACGTTATTGGGAAGGACCACATTGACATTATGCTGACAGCATTGGGAAGCAAAATGTCCTTTATGATCCAGCTATAGCAAGTAATCTCATTCATTGGGTGTGGGGTCCTTGTATTTGAGTTTTGCTCAGTTTTCACAGGCGGATCACTGACAATCTTCTTATTGGTTTCAAAGGGTTTTCCAGCAGAGGCAGCAGTTCGTGATCTGTACCTGGTATTAGGTGGGCTATAATTTTGTGAACATCTGCGAAAATAATCAACAAATTCAGATGTTGCAAGGTTTTACACAAAAGCAGGCACTTAAGTGTTTGACAAATTTTGGTAACGTTGTACTGCATGTTCTAGTGCAATCTTAGCATCAAAATTGACCATAGCCTTTGCGCCTAGGAGAACTTGAACTTTGCGATAGAATTAATACACAAATTTGTCAATTTCTTCATCTTTCATAAAGCAAATGTTCATAAATTTAGATTTCTAGTTGACATTAGTTCTAGACCTTAAAATTCATAAAGAACAGCCATTTTAACTTCAGCGTAGGTTGGGTTTTCATCAATGTGAGGCATAATCAACTCAATACTCTAATTATACAAGCAGTTGATCATAGTGGCTGCTTTGTTACGGTCATTGGCCCCATAAATGGTGATTTTAAAGCATTTGACAAATGTGGTTATACTTCCATTCTTGCCAAAAGCAGGAAGGTTTGCTGTTTTGCAATTATTGCTTTCCCATCCATGGTATTACAATTACTTCTTTGTTGGCTTGAGCCAGGCTTACTAGGGCGATGAGGCACGCATCATGGGTTGAAGTGTTGGGGTTGGACAAAGCAACCATATTGCTAGGAATTTGTCAATGTGGCCCAACGTCCATTTCAGTAGCTACTCCTGAAGCTCATCCTTATAGTATTTTGAAGAGTTTTCACTCAAGTGATCTATGACACAAAGGCAATGCCCGTTATCCAAAGCTCAGATTTGATCATTGATTTCATTTTTACAATTGACACAATTTCGCTTTTTTAACTTAAATTTCAAATTTTTTTCATTCAAATTAGTAGTTTGTAGTTGCAAGGTTGAAATCACTTGGTCCTTTTCCTTAATTGTCTTCTTTTACTGGTTTACTTCTCCATTAAGAATATTGTTTGACTTGTAAATAGTGGTAACATCCTCACTAAGAATATTGATCTGTCGATTAAGATGATTAATAGAGTCTTAATTTTTGATCTCCGCCCTTTAGCCTTCAAATTGTGTGTTCCAGTAGTTGATTGTTTGATGTATTAATACTTCATCTTCGAATTTGGGTGCTCAGTCGTTGGTACTGGTCACAAAATTCATTGTTATGGTTTAGTTGCGCCTCTTGGGCTTCGTGATTAAGCCTCATGAACTCCAAAGCATTAATGGAAGTCTGAGTGATATTGGTAACCCAAGTTTTGTTACTCCTATTTCATCTAAGAAATTGTCAAAGATGGGATGCAATCTGTCATTTAGCTCTTATGCTAATTATGCTACCCAGTCATTAGCTCAAGTGGCTAGATTATAGTTTGCTTCCAAACTAGAACTGACCTCAGTGAAGTTGGCTTCTAATCACTCATTCAAAAATTGTCTCACATGGATGGAGTTGCGTGAGAAGTTTACCAACTAGGTAATGGCCACATGATGGTGGGTAATTTTATCTGAGAATTTCTGGAGAAGGTGTACAGATTCATTAAGTATTGGGCGATGTTCTCTATCCCAAACTGATTGTTTTAGGATTTGAGCTACACTCAATCTATTATGAACTAGATATTCATAACAAAACTTTGCTGTCATTGGAAAAAGGATTACTACTATTTTCTGCAGGCCCTTGTCCCATTTGATACCCTCATAACAGCTGATATTCAGGATGTTCCAGCTCATCAGGTGAAATGGGTTATTGGGGTAGGTAATAATGGGTACATCATTCCAATTTGATCTGGGACACAGTAATTTCAGTATTCCCATTGGGCACAGTAATGGTTTTAAATAATTGATTGGGATTGCTCCAATGCCTGGAGTGGTCCCCATCCGCGTTCCCAGGCATGAGCGCCACTTGTTGAGTTTTTGGCCTACTTTGGATGGCTGGTTCTTCTGCGGTATGGTGGAGTTTTGAGTGTCTATCATATGTTGACAATAGACCAGACGGTGACAATAGTTAAGATATATCTCCTTGATAATAACACATGAAGCCATATTCTTTTGTCATTACTTGGACGATGGCACGTTTCCCTGATACTTCTGATCCCAAGTAAATTCTCAACTTAATACAACGTAAAGTATTAAATATAAGATTCTTATAGATTAAACTATGAGCTTGTGATAATTGTGATTGTATTTATTAGTATCAAATTGGAGATGATTTATAGGGTTTGATGTTCACCACATCTTACCCATGACGCATCATTTTCAAAGGCACTTGGCCAGAGAAACACGTATGATGTTTCTTTGAGGGTCTACAATCCTTTCAACTCAGGGCATCTCACACGGCCTCAGGATCAGTGTCAAGCTGTAAATATTCTCAAGATAGCGTTTCTGACACATCTGAAAATTTCTGAACCAATGCTCTTCTCAAGCAATTAGCAGCACATACCAAGGCGATTCATAACATTAATTAGTACTTAAATCAGTCAAAAACTTGATCAACATTAAAAACTAATTTCAACATTGACCAACAAAGCCAACGTGCCTGAGTCATCAAGTTAACTATTATTGTTAAGTCCAACTCAACCAACAAAGCCCTCAAGCCCATGTCATCATAGTCAAATATTATTGAGTAGAATCACTAGGCCGCGGATCCCAGGCTCTGCATAAGCTTAGGATATTCCTGATCCATAAACACTGATTTAATATGATCCATAATAAATTAAGCATGTTAACAATATTATTTCCTTATCAATTTTCACCAATGATTAGGTCCAGTCAACTACATAACACCACGGACATAGCTGATATTGTCAACTGGATTTGAGTGTAGATAGGAGATTGGAGTACTTAGCACAATAGTGCGGATCTTTGGAGTCTGGATACCCAGCAATATAGAAGGAGGTGGCATATGTGGAGTTGAGGAAGCTCAAGCAGGTTAAGACTCTTTTATCAGATGGACTTCATTCCCTCACATTTCCAAAAGTCTTAGTCATATATTCTAATAGGATGGGTATCTACTATAATCTTTAACCCTGGAGAATTAACTTACGCTCTGGTAAATATGCAGTAATCCCTTCAGCCCAACCGCTATGCAGGGAAATAATCTCATACTTGAACCTCAAACATGATAGTCATGTGATCAATCCAGTTCTCAGCTTCCAATAAGCAGGTCCAACCCTTTATGCGCTCTTTGTCATCCTTGGATGTCAAAACACAAAAGGGAATGTGGGTACTGAGTAAGGATAGAAATCCTTCCATATAATAAATGATTGCATTGTATTCTCAAAGGAATTGGGTGCTCGGAATAAATCACTGTTATGGGTATACAGAGCTGTGGACAAGGCATTTAAAAAAATCATCCTAAACTGGAGGAGAATTGATTGTAGGCTCATATGGATCAGGTGCATTGAGGCCCAGCGGTGCCATATTTGATGTAATTTGCTGTTTGGAAGAGATCTTAATTTTCTATAATAGTTTAGATAAGATTATTTTCAATAAGAGAACTACTATCTATTATGGAGAGTACGGAAGTTATGAGCCTAACTGCAATATGAGTGACCAAACTATCAAATTGAGGCAATAGGTTGAGAAACAATGACGCCTATTATATTAATAAACAGAATTAAGAAGTTTATTACCAGTATTGTTCAAATCATGATTCCAGAGTTCTTTAATGGTGACCTTTGTGGGGATTTCTATGTTTGATAGAGGAATAATGGGGTAAGTCAGCAAGAAGAGCCTCTGTCTTTATGCTGACCTCTCTTTTCCCAACATTTCACATTATGCCTTTTTAGATTGACGTTTATAGCGCTCCTCCTTGGTGTATTGTGCCTTTGCAATATGAGCAAGTGGGCGCGCTTTACTACTTGGCCTCCAGCTCATGAACTCTAGGTCTAAGAGGGGCTCAGAAACATAATGGAGTGCTCTTTCAATATGGTTTTGGTGATCTTTTTAAGTGCCTTAGTGATGTCACAGATGCTATTAAAACATTAGTCGCCACGTCACACAAATATGGGTGATGGGGAGAAGAATGTATTAATAAACAATTTGTAGGTTTATCATCACTATTAGATAATATCAAATGTGAAGTCTTATATAAGCTGTAGTGGTAAAAACCGTTAAAATTCACCATTGGAGCTCAGAAAGTGTTTGGAAGAAAAAGGCGTGCAAAGATGGGCCAGAGTGGGAAATTAGCCTCCACCAAACCCACCTACATTATCCCACCCAATTTCATCCACACCAATCAGAGTCAGGCCTGGACCACCATTTTGCACCCAAGAGGTCCATTCAACACCTAACTATCTGAATTCTCCATCCACAATACTTGTGAACCAAAATTCATGGGACTTATTGGCTGAGATTGACAAATTAGGTAACGTTGTCACCAATAAGGAATCTGGTGAACCTCTTGGCCAATTCGATTGTGTTTGAGCTGGATTTTTCAATTATAATTTTGAAAAATCCCCATACACTAAGCAATTTGCTCCTAAACCCAATGCTATCCCGTACCAAAGTGACCATCAGCTCACCTTAGCAGTGGTGGCCTCGCCCATTGCCTAAAACTATGCAAATTGGTGGTCCACCCCATTTCTCATTTCCATGAAGGGCTGACCATACTCACCTTCACTCCTGATTTCCCCAAAGAAGCATGAGGCTAAAATTACCAATTTGCTCATTAAAGCAGAAGCTGCTGTCATACATGTGGCGAACCTAGCAGATTTTGATCCATCTTCTAAAATCACCTAAAAAAGTATCAACAATTTTTCCCTACTTCCTGAAGCCCAAAATCAAGCTGAACAACACTTAGCGGAATTTGCTGAAGCTGTCTACCAAGCTGATCTTGAGGATAGTAACTTTATTTTCATCCACATCCACCCCCACCATGCTGATGCCCCCACACCCTGGCTCTCCTCTTTTGTCCGTTCTTACAACTTTCATGATGCTGCCAAGCAGAAAAGTCTGTAGAAGAGCTGCCCGACCCCCTCTCACCCTCTGCCATGGTGGCTTAGCGGTATCCCCCTCCCCACCTGGTTAGAGTTTTGTTTTGGTTTTTGGTTTTTTAATCCGTTTGTTCCTTCGTCCAGATCTTTTGCTCATTTTTTATTGGAAATGTCCGTTCCCTGGTCAGCATACCTTAAATAAATTTCAAAAAGGCGTGCAAAACGAAGTTTTTAGCTGCATGGGTAGAAGGAAATCCTAGCTGTATAAAGTGAGTATATGGAGAAAATTTTTAAAAAATATTAATAGTATACTATAATTCTTTAATTTACATATAATATATTATTATACTATATTATGGTGTATCATGTTATTCATTGAATCAGTCTAAATACATCAGTGGCGCTTTTGGACAATTGTGACAATAAGTTATAATTTTTTAATATTTCTCACTTCCTGGCATTCAACAGCTTGTCAATAATAACATTTGAGCCCTTGATAAACTCAACTTAATCACGCTTTGCAATGAATGTGTTAGGGTTTCGCTTAAGGAATATCATGTGGAGCTAGATGTTGGGCCAAGATTTAAGCGTGGAAATGAAAGCTGAAGTAGCAACATCTAAGGTGATTAATTAGTTATACTAGCTGTTTAATGCTACTTTAAAGTGACGTGAAATTCTGATGGGCTTTTTCCTTTGTTAACTAAAATGGGCATAAAGTCTTATTTTTTTGTTTGGGAGGGTCTGATCAGAGTCAAATTCCTGTATGAGAGCAGTCTTGACCTGGGCCCAGGTTTGGAATCTATGAACGTGGGGGTCATAATTTCTGAGCTTTTTAATAAGGCAAAGATAGATATCCTTGACCTTTTGGAAACTGGTGACCTCTTCCTAGTGCTCTCAAAAGCATTTAAAAGTGATGAGATGATTTATTAGACTGCAACAAATTATTCCTTAAGACTAGGCTTGAAAGCTTTTCTGATGGGTGCTGAGAGTACATGGATGCAAGCCTCAATAATCTGTTAGGCTCAGTAGACACTGATTTGGAATCTGCATGGGGAGCCTGTTAGTCCCTTGTTTTCAAATCTTCTCCAAGTTATCTTAAAACGCCCCAGCATCAATTGAGAGTGCTTGAATAACCTTCTGATTAATTTAGGATTTCAAGATTATAGTTTTAAGCCCCCAAAAACAGACACAAGATTTTAAATTTGTGTACTTCTGTTTCATCTCATTAAATGTTTGTCAGTTATTTATATGAACTACCATATATGTTCCACTTTGTAGGTATGCACAATTGGAATGACATCAGCATTAGTGGGGCTCCAATCAAGGTTTACTCTACACCCTCAAGCGACGCTTTCAATTTGTTTCTGAAGCTCCTCCAGTTTTGAGCATCTTGCAGCAGAGTTCTTCAGAGCCATAGCTGGGGGAACTGGTGACTCAGGGGACCGAGGGGCCCTCTTGAGCCTTGCCGTTCCCAGCTTTCTTGGGAACTCTTGTACCTTCAGGTCTTTTTGACTACATGGCCCTACAGAGATGTTTTCAATTTGCTGCTTAAGCTGATTGAAAAGGGCTCATACATGAAGCAAATGCTGTATCAAGATAATTCTCAAAAAGCTTAGGTTAGGATGGCAGCCTCCAAAGCAGTATTTTGGATGTGCTCCTGTGCCTCAGTGACCACACCCTGTGGTCGCTGAGTAAGGTGGGTATTTATATATTCATATATACCAGAGTCCATCAGTTCAATTTGACTTTGGGCGTCATTGATGAGGTAAAAGTTATCCTGGATAGTTTCCAATTTTCAAAAGCTTATGCGGAGGTGGCTTTGTAAAATTAACCAAGTTGGAGTTAAGGCTCTGTACATATTCAACCTGTTTTAATATTGCTTGATGAGGTAGTCTCAACAATTGAAGGAGATAATAGAGGGTAGGATGCAAAACTGCCGTAGGTAGGGTTCAGCTGCACCAATCAACTCCTTACTAGCTAAGGCAGCCAAGCTGTAAAGTCTCAACATGTAGGAGGAGACAAAAGCTCACAAATAATTATATTTGGTCTGTGTAATAGATTCATCTAGAAGCTGCAGTATGGCATCAGCTAGGCTGTTCATTTGGAGATAATAATTAAATGTGGTTTGTCATAAAAAGTTTAACTCAAAGGTGGCCTAGAAATCTAACTCTCAGGCTGAAGGGTTGTACTAAAAATTTGTATAGTATCAACCTATGGAGTAATGCTCCGCTATTCATGGAAGGTAGAGGATCTTCTATTGGCATTATTATCCATGTTTTGCCATGATATAAGTCCTATGGCTAGGGGTATGTTCAAATCCAGGAAAGTATGAGATCATAATGTGACAATAATAAATTTTTATGGGTTGTATCGTTTTTGCATAGGGTGGCAAATAAAATCAACTAAATTTTTCTTGAATTACTATAGATGATGATCAGTAACTTTACTAACGAGTGACCAATTAAATCAGCTGATAAATAATATATTGACATGATATATGTGCTAGGGCTGGGGGGTATGTTAAAATCCAGGCAAGTAAGAGACCATAGTGTAATGAGCTTATTTTATTATGGGTGTGTATCTTTTTTCTTAGGTCAGCCATTAAAATTAACTAAATTAAAATGAATTATTGTAGATGGTTATCAAAAATTTACCATAGAATGACCAATATTTTTATTTGGGGAAGGTGCCCATGAGACAGACAATTCCAATATGTAATAATAGCCAAGCACTAATATACGCTAGAGGCACCCCAGAGAAGTTAATGCTCTCTCCTGTTGACAGCGGGGACGCCAAATAAAGGAAGAGGGGTATTGTGAGTAGAGGCTTGTGCCACTATTGAGCATGTATGAAGGAAAGGGTCTTAAGTGATGAACCATACTGGAACCCATATGAGACCAACTGTCATTGGCGGGATAGCAAATGACCAAACAAGCAGGCTTGGAAGTGGTCCATAAGGTGTGAATTGACTTGAAGCACAGCTTCCCGGAGGGCGGGAGTAGAGCCCATAATGGCGTCAAGGACAACCATGTTTATCATCCACATAGCAATTTCCACAACTAAGGCGCGGAGGGAAGGGTGTATGGGGGATGTCAAGGAAAAGGCAAAGATGTCAATAGACATGGTGAAAGTCTGTGTGTGCTCCTGGAAAAAAAGATGCTGAACTCACACCAGATCGCTTGTGAAGGCGGACACTCTTACAAGCGGTGGACCAAAGTCCCATATTAATCACATACAAGCTTAAAGAATGAGAAGCGATTGATTGCTCTGCAGTACAGTATGCTGCTTCAGGCAGTGCCACACATGGAAACGAACCTGTGGCTGTAAAAAAGGGTGGTGAGTGTACTTCCAAATGTCTTTCTGGGTTTCCAGGGAGTACAGGATGTCCAAAGTGTCCAGGTAGTCCACTTGCGCCATGGTAGGGGGACAACTGGGTACCAAATTGTTCAAAACGGCTTGCCCATAGACTCCCTGCTTGACTTGAGGAGTAAGGCGACCCCTCTGTGAAGTATAACTGCTGACACCGATCCTCCATTCTGTGCTCCGAATATTAGAGAGGATCCTTTTAAAGTGGGCAGGGGTTCCATGCGGGCCTGAGGCAGATGGGTGTGAGGTCATATAGCTAATAAGAGAATTAGGGTGGGTGGGGTTGTGGAGGCCAAGGGCGCGCGCAAAATTTGGAGCATGCCGCATGTGACCAGTGTTGGGCTGGAAGTGTGGGATTGGTTACTGAAGCAATCCATGTGGCCAGGATCCTGGATGCCTGGCCATGTAGTTAAGCAGGCCCATACCACCACTTTGGCATGGGCCATAGAGGACTTCCAGTTGTACAGGGGGAAGGCGACCTATCCAAAGCCACTCTTGTATGATGGCATATAAAGAAGCAAAGAATGAGGTAAATAAAAAATGGCATGGACCGCAAACCATACTTTTGATAGGATCATAGCGTTAGCAAGCACTACTCTACCTGTCAGGCTGGTCTGGTCTGGTAATCCCATATGGACGCGATGCGCTTTATACCATTGGATAATATGTGGTGCTCCATTATTATAGTGGGGTACCATCTGCGTCCAGCCATAATCCCAGGTGGTGCACTGGGCCATCAGTTGGTCTTGACACAAAAGGAAGCATGAGAGAGGTGAATTGGGGTGACCTCCTGGGTAATCTGAGAAGAGACCAAGTAGCTGGATCACTCTGATTGAGGGACTCCTGAGACCAGCAGGCTATGTATCTACTAAGGAGGATGATTTCAATTTTGGATGTGTTGAGGGAAGCGTTACTGACCCTGGAGTACCCCTGGATAGTGGACTCCAATGCGCGTGCATCATGGTTGCTAGACACCGCAACCACACAGTCATCCACAAATACAAGCATCCTAACTGGTGTTTGGCCTAGCATATTGACACCACTAAGGCATGCATTTACACTGCAGAGAAGCGGGTCAAGGCTAAAGATGTATAAAAGTGGGCTCAAAGGGATCCCTTGATGGAGACCCCTTTGAGGGTGAATCAAATTGGTGAGGAAACCTGGCCCCTTCATTGCCATTGTGACTGACTCAGTGAGCATCACTGCCCAACTGATGAACCATGGGGGGAGGTGGAACTGGTGAAGGCAGGCCCTAAGGTAGCCCCATTTGACCCCATCATAAGCTTTTTGTTGCTCTAAAAACACAAGTGCCCCAGTGGCTTGGGATTGGAAGACATTGGCCACGGTGTGAATATTGTCCCAGTTCGACCTCTTGGGGATAAAGCCAAATTGCTCAAGGAAAATTACCTCAGAGGCAACTTCCCCTAGGCGGTTAGCCATTATTTTAGTTAATAACTTCTATCAGTGTTAGTGAGGGAAATAGGGAGCTAGTTTTCCAGATCTAGCTTATCCCCATTCTTAAACAACGTTAACATGTAAGCCTCTTGGCCCCCAGGAAGGAGGCGTAGCTATAAGAGACATTTGTTCTTTGAGGCTAGCATTAGGGGAGATAATTATAATATTTTTTGTAGAACTCATATGGAATCCCATGTGGCCGTGGGCTCTTCCTGTGCAGTGCACCACAAACGGAGTAACAGAGTTTGTCACAGGTTATTAAACTCATGAGCTCTGGATATTTGGAAACAATGTGGATGTTTGCGCCTGCAAGAATATCATCTATTTTGGTAGATCAACTGGGTTGGCCCTGTATAACTTGGAGTAATAGTTTTGAACTTAAGTAGATACTTCGGCCAGCGTTTCTGCAATGGATTTCTAAGTCCCTCACCTGTATGCAGGCCAAGATTTGGCACAGGGCTGAAAATTGGCGGAAAAATATGTGGAGCATTTTTTGCCCGCAGTGATATTCTTTGCTTTGTAGTGAACACAAACGCGATGTTTGTGTTTTCTGATCTGCGCGTTAAGATGGGCCAATACTTTGGACCATTTAAACCCCAATCAGGGCTGTACCCTGCCCTGGGGACATTATTATCCAGGTGGCCTACCTCCGCCAGGTGCGTTTAATGACTGCTGAGGCAGCCTGAGAGCACTAAAACAAGATGTGACATGCTTGGGAGATTGCAGCTGCTTTGAATGTTGACCAGGTTGACAGGGAATTAGAGCAGAAAGGAGTTGTTAAATTCTGTGTCAAAGTGGCGGTGTCCATCCAACTTGATAATGTGGTAATGTGAGATCAGCAGGGTGAATTTTACTCCATTTAGGTTCCTGTGGCACTGGGCTCAACAGAGTAAATGACACCAAGACCATCCTGTGGTCAGAGAAATTTATTTTTGTCATTTTTGAAATGCGAGATCTGGGAGCAAAAGGTCAGGGGCAAGAATGAAATATATGCGGGACATAGACATCAGCTGCCTATTGTGCACATGGGTACATGACATATCGGGTAGTGATGGCGCTTTCTTGAAGATGGTATTAAAAAGCCCAAAGTGGCTTTCATAACCCCAAAGTTTGATGTGCCCCTTAAGTGAGGTAGGCGTGGAAGGCCAGCTATTGGTGGTTGGGTTGTCCCAACAATTTAGGTCGCCAGCCACAAAGAAATTAAAAGGGAAAGGAAGAGAGGCCATGGCCAAGAGGAATTCCTGGCAAACCCACGCACAGGTCAGAGTGTAGATATTAATTATTGTGTTCATTTGGCATCCCATGAAAAGGACACAACCTGCATACATCCTTCAAGATATGTTATTTATTTAAAAATTTAAAACTGCGGCTCACCCATATCATCACCCCATAGTGCAGTGACCAAAAGGATTTGAAGGGGGAGCATGGCTGTCCATGTGTCCTCAGCACCTTGCTGACAGTGGGTTTCTTGAAGTCTCAGGATGTCAACAAGTAAATTATATTTAAGGAAACTCGGTATTTACCATAGGATGTTGAGGCCTTGAGTCTGGCAAGGTTCAGCTTCCCTATTGTGAAGGATACACCATCACTCCTTAGGAGTGAGGGGAGAGCCCATAAAGCCCTGCGGCTCCATGCTGCCGCGCAAGCTCAGCCTTCACTTTTTGTGTTTGCATACATAAAGTGTGAGTAGTGCCAGGCATATAGGTATCAGGTTTGAGGGTCGCTTTAGCCATGGTTTTGGTTTTTGTTTGGATTTTGATCATTGCGATCTTTTGAGTTACTGGGGATTTGTGGCGCACTGTTGAGATTGTCGAACAATTCTTCCCCAAAAACTTGCCTAATTTCAGGTTGGAAAATCCACTTGCGTTCATTGTGTAGGAATCCTACGGGTGTATACCAAGCATATTTTGTGGGTATGAGGGCTGGGTTCCCCAATCTGATTGGGTGGGAAATTAGAATTCCACCAAAGCAGAAGATTCAGCCTGGTTGGCCTGAGTCTGGGCAGGTGGGATGGTGGAGACCGCCATGGCTGCTGCCTTAGCCTGTTCTCAGCGTTGCTGTTTGGATTTTTTGTTCTTGTGGGACACAGGTTTTACCTGGATATAACACCCCTGGTCTCCCATGGGAAGGAGATATTGGAGTCAGATGTGGGCTCGCAGTGGCCAGCTCCCATTGCTTTCAAAAAGCCTCATTCAGGATGATTTCCTCTCAGGTGGGACAGGTGTGTAACTTGTGGTCAAACTCCTGACAATGAGTACAGATGGGCGGTGCACTGGCAATTGTAACACGGAATGTTTGAGTTTGTTGCCCATTAATGGTGAGAGTAGCGGTGTGTAGAATCTGAGTTAAATCTTCAGCTACCCCTAAGAATGAGTTGATTACCGTGATAGCCTTACCTGTTCTGAGTTCAAGAATAAGCAAAAAACTGCATACTGAAGGAGAGATTTCTCCAAAGATTTGTAGTCCTCCTTGAAGATGACTCTCATTGACTTCACGCTTAATGGTGGTAGGAAGAAAATCAAATATGACAAAGTCTTGGTTTGATTTTGTCCAGCACGTGCGCTTGTTTTTGATCACCTGTTGACTATCCAGAAGATTGACCACCACACGCAACTATGCAGCAGTGTTCACTGCTTGCGCTGTCTCAAACCCAAGGTCCAACCATTTGTGGATCATTGAGTGCGGTGCTACATACACAACTTCTGGGAAGTGGGTGCGTATGTCCCTGCAGAACTTCTACCAAAGAGCTGTTAAATTTATGTCCAGAAAAACTTGGACACCAAATCTCATTGAAGATAGTGGCTGTGAGTGCAGAGTTTTGATGTACTGGTTGCACTTTGCTTGCCATTTTAAAATTTCTAGAGTTATACTCACCGCAGTTTTTTATTTTTATCAGGGCCACAAGTATCTCCGAGGCGTTTACTAACTCTAAGCGGTGAAAATACCAAACCTGTGCCTTTAACCACACTTTCCCAACCCTTACCCGACATTAAATGAATACTCATCTCCCTGTGTGAATTATCAAACTTAAACTATCTTGAGTCAAATCAGTTAAATTTAGTGATTGCAACAGGAAAGAAAAGTACAAGCCTTATAGTTATATTCTCAGATTTTTTACCTAATTCTGAGGCCACATTTATATGACTCCATCATTGGTGGCCCAAAGGTCCCAATATCAAAATCAGCTGTTCATTATGGAATCTAGCAAGTTAGACCTCTAAACCTGAACTATTGGAAGAGCTCCTACTTGAGGTTAATACCAATTTTAAAAGATGCTACAAAACTATCTCCAGGAGATCAAGCAGCTCATCTTACCCTTGTGGGATGCGATGATGGACAAACCACTTGGGAAATAAGAATGGTTGATGAATCACTTTTTGTAATTCCCAGTGAATCACTATTTCACTTTTACTTTCAACAGTACTATAAATAGTCTCGTCTTTTTTAGATAAAGTGCTTTTTCAGTGAATATTATATTCTTTCTTTATTATCTACTTTAATTTTATTCTAATGCTTAAAAGTCTCATCCATTGATGCGTCTTATGAAGCCCCTATCCTCTTCGCTGACTGTGATGAACTAAGTCTCTTACAATCAGCCACTATGTTGAGCTCCCCAATGGTAGCACCTGTGAGCGCATCAGGCAGAAGCGTGACATAGATCTTCAGGCTTTTATGTTAAGCAGGAAACTGCATAAGCAGGTGCATCATAAAGTCTAGATTACTATGATCTCTGTAGTTTTAATTTTAAATATGAGTTCATGAAAGGGGCGTTGAACTTTCTTCTTGACATTTTGAGTCGAAACCCTGCAATAAGTCTGGTTGAGGCATATGAGCAAGAGTTAACCTCAATAATTCTACTGACCCAGATCTTAGCTATTTCTCCTCCTGAAATCACAGTGGTGAATTGGGCTCCAGACGTGCCTGTGGTCTCTATGGTATTAGTGGCCAAATGGCTTACTCAGAGGGTTTGGAGTTGTTGGACCAGAAGGCACTTTTGACAAATAAGTGCTCCCACTATTCCTTGGTGGAAGATGTGAGGATTTTGCTGAACTTTTTTGTTCCTGAAACTTTTACTCCAAATATTCCTTTGGTAATATTGGAAGGGGAACTCAATATATCTAGTCATATCAAGTCAAATAAGAACAATCAGGCTTATCCTGATCAGGTGATAGAAGATTTGATCGCTCAGCAATTGAAAAGATCAGATAGACCCTGAACTACTCTAAAACTTATAAATATTCAATCCTCTCATTAATAAATGTTAAACAATTTACAACCTTAAACTTACTATTATTTGTACCTTTTTGAAGAATTCACCTAAGTATTTTTATCTAACTGGGGTAAGCCAATCATGGAATGGATATTACCAAAACTCAAAAAGCTAACAAATAAATCACCACTGAACAAAACAAACGAACCACTTAAAATGAGCAATTGACACACAAAACGCAAATGCAACCACCAGTGGGACAGCAGGAACCGCTTATCCCATCATGGAAGAAGGGGAGGGGGATCAGGGGCTCATCCTCGGCCTCTGCTTCACCCTAAAGCAGGGCACGGGCTACAGCAGAGAGCAGGGGCTTCAGGACGTCAGCGGGATGTGGAGATAAACTTTTAATGATTGGGGTGGCAGGAAGATAGTAGTTGAATATAAGAGATCCTACATAACTGGCCAAAGCTGCTTCAGCTTTCATTCATGCATCAGGGAGATTTACAAATGTGGCAATATTGGTGCAGGTAATATTGTATTTGGGATTTTGTACTACCACTGCCGCATGCTGGATGGCGTCATTTGTGGCTTTGTGAGAATCAGTCACCATCTGCTTTTTAATCCTAAAGGTGGTGGAGGGATAATGGGAGGAGGGATTCCTTCTGCGAGCATCGCCACTTATTTGGCAGCAGCTTTGTGGAGAAGATGCCATCTAGCTTAGACGTTGCTTCAACAGCCAGCTGGTGGTTACCACGAAACGTTTCAGCGTTTTCCTGGGGGCATATAAGTGAGGTGGTTGTGTAGCGTCATGGTCAATAAACACAAACCGCTCAAGTTGGATAGTGTTTTCTTCAATAATTTCCGGACTAACTAATTTCAGACAATAGATCCCAAGGATTTTAGATAATTTGAATTGGGGAATCAGCATATTCCTGAGGTTTGGTTAGTTTGTTGAGGATGCATGGAAGTGAACTGGGGTATAATCCTGTGCTTGATTGGAGGGAGCATTTGTGGCACTGGGGCGAGGAGGAGGCTGATTGGTGGCTAATGGCACAGCTGCAGCAACAGGCTTTGGGGGAGGGGAGGTAGGATTGTACCCCATACCAAAGCTGGCGTGGGGTGGGTAGCAGATTGAAAGCTGGTGGATGAAAAAGCAGAGCTGTTGGAAGCAGCTAAGGATGGGCACTTACATTTCGAGTGGTCCAACTCAAAACAGGATAGACATATCGTCCGCCCGCCCTAGACTCAGGCCCAGAACAAATAATCAGGGGCAGAAGGGATGATGGCGCGAGGGGGAATTGCTAAGTCAATTTTATTAGATTCAGGGCTGATTTTGGCAAACACCTGAGGCCCAGCGAGGCGTGTGGCCCCATTTAATACCACAAATTGTAAGATGGGGTTGGAGCCATAGGCTTCCAAACCTTCCATCAGTTCCTGGTTGAGCACCTCAGGGGGAAGGTGGGTGGGCAAACCAGAGAACTGAACACTAAAGTGGTATCCAATGGGAGCCAGGTTTGAATTTTGGGAGAGGGGTACCCTGGAAAACCAGGGGCTCAGTTGCCGCAGTGGCGGCGTCAGCTTCATAGATGAAGCTGAGATAAAAATACCCCTTCTAGGGGCAGAAGTCAATAAAACTGGTGGGATGCATTACCACCTGAGCCATTTTGATAATGATTTGGTCGTGGTAAGGGAAAAGTTTCCCATAATCAACTCTAAGGCCAAAACGCATGTTGCTCTTGAGGAGCACCAGGGGCAACAAGGCACCGCTTGGGTATGAGCGAGGTGGGCATTGAGATTCTTGGGAGGAACAAATTGTCCCAGGGGTTTAGTATGACTGAACGAGCCAGTCTGAGAGCGTTTTCCTGTCAGATGGAAAACAGTGGGGGGAGTTTTGCCGCTGTCCCACACTGGGGCAGCTGGCGGGGAATCTAAGAACATCAGTGTGAAACTATAGTGGGCAGTAAGATTTGCTTTTTCTGTAAGATTTTTCTCAGAAAGTTACGCTGAGCAGAAAGAAAATTTATAGAATCCACCTAAGTAACTTCGAGAGATTGCCTGCTATTTTTGAAGTGTAATTCAAAACTTCAAAAGTGATATCATTACAGGGGCACTCAGAGTTACGCACCAGTTAAAATGTCAATCACTACTATGGATTCTCATTTTTTGCCTGAAGAAACTCAAGATCAGAAGCAAGGCAGTATTTTACACTGGTTTGTTCCACTAGAACAGAAATCTTAAGGGTACCATCTACTTTAGAATTCTGTGCCAACTTAGAATTTTATGGTCCCAATTTAAGCTTTACTACGAATTTTCAAGTACAGTCTAAGGTTTTGAGAAACATCATCTATCATATGCTTGAAGGTGTTCTTTTTTTTTAGTACTAGATGGTCCCAACCCAAGGGGGATTCATCAATGTATGCTTGAAGGTGTTCTAATTCCTTGAATTGTTCTACTCAATCCCAGCTAATACTGTACCCTCTACAATGAGGGATTTACTTCAAACTTCTCAATTGCCAGGTATTGGTAACGAGCAATATTTAAACCAATTTATTCATCCTACTTTATACCACTTATTGCAAATAGTAGGAATGCATCATCAAGGGATGCTTAATTTCTTAGAAGGATTCCAATACTTAAATAATTATGTTTCTGAGTTTTTCAAGTCTTTCTCTGAGTTCAGTAAAGATAATTGCAATGCCATTATTAGTAATAAGAACTTTCTTAATGAAGTACATCAGCAACTTGTTCAGCTTGATCACGGAATATCTGGTTGTTGATTCACAGTTAATAAAGCGAGTCCAGGAAATTCAGTAGGAATGGAGAAATGTTATTTAACAACTCTCATAGTAGAATGATGGAATTGAAAATAAAAATCGCCTCTTCCAATTGGAGCAATTGTACTCAAGGATTCAATTTATAGTTAACAAAGTAGAAAAAACCTCAAGAACTATGGGTCCTTGTGGGCCACCTGGAGGTGAAGGGCCACGTGGAACTCCTGGCACTGATTGACCTCGTGGACCCCCAAGTGTTGAAGGGCCCTGTGGACTGCCAGGTGCTTATGGACCTCGTGGACCACCAGGTGCTGATGGGCATTCAGGATCCATTCAGCAAGTTGACTCTCTCTTGAGCATGATTGACCGCTTGCATGAGCAATTTATATAAAGTTGCCAATGAGTGTAATTTAACTCCTGATGGGGTTCCTATTGACCCCCTGTTGTCACTTCAGTACTTATCTGACAAATTTAATAATCTGGGTAAATGGGCAAAGGACACTGACATCCTGTTACAACCTTGCAAATCTAAAGGCGAGATGCTTCAAGTGAAGATTAAAACTTTGGAACTTAAGTATAATGCACAGTAGGAGCAAGTTTATGAGTTATTTCACAGATTGAACAAAAAATGGGGCATGCTGATCTAAATTATCAGATTAATGAAATTTATACTAAGGCATTTGGTCCCTATCCTTGATATTCTTCCCAGGCTTTGGACTCTAACTCTTACAACTCTACTCAATCAGAAAACCTGGAGTGCATTTTTAACTTATAATGCTCCAATGAGTTTTAAACCTGAATTCAAAAAATAAGTACTCTACTGGGAAGGCAGTATTATCTCCTTCCTCTATTTATATGAGAAGGCTCTGAGTGAGGCCAAGGATTAATAAAAGATGAATTCCTTACCTATTTGTTTTACTCAATTGGCCCAAGATATCATGGTACCCCACTTGATGACTTGTTCTACTTGGTCCCAAGTTAAGGAAGCATTTATCAAAGAAATTGGGAGTGAGCAAAACTTATCCTCTCAGAAACAGGCTTTTATGGGCATATAGCCCCACCAAAATGAATCCATTAAAGACTTTGCCCATCAGCTCTACTGGGAAGCTCAGACTTTGGTAGCATGTGGCCAGTTAAATTTGGACGACGCTATTACTGCTGTTGTGTCTGCTTTTACTACTAGGACTCAGATGCAAATCTACCTTATCAGCGTAAAAATTTTTAAAAGTATTTCTGACATAATGGAGGCCTTTTTGAATTGCCTCCTCAATTTTTTGAAAACCCAAAGTCTATGACTCTCCAAGGCCCAGTCGTTCTAAAATTTATGTTGTTCCTGAGAATGCTAGAGCTATTCAGTGTAATTATTGTTACCAATTTTCATACTGAAGACCGTTGTTATAAAAAGGAAGCTGATGAAAAGAAGAAAAAGACAAAAACAATAAGATAACCCTCTTGATAATGATATGAGTATGAAACAAGATCATCAAGCCCTGTTGAGTATAATAAAGATATATTCTTCTTAGTCCTCGCCCTTCTTGTTGGCTTTCTCCTCTCAGTTTGGAAGCACCATCACCCATATTGACTTCCGAGTGAATCAAGTCAATGCCAAAGCTATCATTGATACATATTCTCCAGTAAGTGTAGTCTCATTAAAATGTATCAAGCAGATTAAGTTAATACCCAATACTTCACATTATGAAGAATACGGCACTGCAGGACTTTATAGTACCCAATCAATTGGAGCTTTTTCGTCACTCCCATTGAAAATTGGGAAGTTAAATTTTACAACACCTGCAATCGTCCTTGATAACTTGAGTTATGAACTTCTCTTGGAGACTCAACTTTTGTGGGAAAATGATGGAATTATTAATTACCCTAACTCTTCTCTATCCCTTTTGTGGTACAGAGTTCCATTTCTTTCATCTGAACATGCTCATACTAGACGTCAAAAATATCTGCTAGAGGGATTAAAGAGGTCTTATTCCATTAAGCATTATGTTGAAGGCCCTCAAATTAAATTTCCCCCTATGACAGATGACATAGAAGAAGGGATGCCTATTTATTTACTTGAGGTTGTGATTATTCCTCCAAATTCTTAGGTTTTTGTCAATACCTTTTTACATTTTTCTACTTCCAAGGGACATTCTTCAAGTCCAAGGCATTTCAAACCCTTCTGGTAAAGAGATCTTGCCTTTTCCTGGAGTATTGAATTATTTATATTTTGGAGCGTTAACTATTTTATTGGAAAATCTTACCAATGATCTGGAAACGGTAGATCAAAAAAGTCTAATCACCTATGTCAAATTCATTCCCCTATCTCGAATTTATGACGTTAAAACCTTGGAAGCTTACAAAACTTCAGATTGGAAGCCAGTCAGGAGATTCTTACTGTGAGACCTGCAATAGGGAAGCATCCTACTAAATAATAGGAAGAAAAAAAATACTAAAACTATTGGAAGAATACTCTGACATATTTTCCAAGCATACAATTTTGGTAAAATGAAAGGAGCAATACATAACGTTGACACTATATATCACCAACTAATTTGTGCCAAAACCTATTGTAAGTCAAAAGTGGAGGAAGCGTAGGTCACCAAAAAGTAACACCAACTATTGAAGGCTGAATTATTGAAACCCTCCAACAATCTTTGGGCCTCCCCGTTAATACTGGTAAGAAAAAGGATGGTTCACATCAGGTAGCTATGGATTATTGTAGGTTAAATGCCATTATTCGTTGAGATAGCTACCCTTTACCAAGGACCAAGGAAACCTCCAGTTGTTACCTGGCTCAAGCTATTTTTTGGCAATGGACTTAGCCAGCGGATACTGGAAAATTGACTTAGACCCGGAATACTGAGCTAAATGTGCCCTAATATCTAGTGAGGGCTTATTTAAACCAACCCATATGTTGCAAGGGTTGAGCAACGCCTGAGCAACCTTTGAAAGGGCCATGGATGGTATGTTACAGGACTTAAAGCTGACCTATGTTCTCGTATATCTGGATGATATTAAATGTTTTCAAAAACAATTACTGAGCATTTGGATCATTTAAAAGAAGCTTTTAGACGAATTTGGAATTCTTCTCTAAACTAAAACCCTCTAAATGTTCCTTTTTTTAGAATAAAATGGAGTTTCTAGGTCACCAAGTATTAGCTAAAGGAATTCAATCCCTTTCAAAAAAATGTAAGCTAATCAACAAATGACACCTCCGTCCTCCCTGCAGGACATACAAGTTTCCCTTGGTATGGTTGGGTATTATTGTCAATTTATTACAAAATTGCTGATATGACAGAACCCTTATTCCATTTATTACAAAAAGGTGTGCCATTTGAGTGGAGCTCAGCTCAGGAACAGTCTTTTAATTCTCTTTAAGCTGCCTTAACTAAGGCAACTGTTTTCTTTCGTCCTTAATATAATAAGCCTTTTTTACTACATATTGATGCAAGTAATGTTGCTATTGGGGCTATTCTATCTCAGTGTGATGAAGAGATCAATCATCCTCTCACGTTTTACAGTAAAACCTTATCTAAAGCTGAGCGCAACTGCAGTGTAACTGAGCGGGAGTGTTTAGCTGTAATTTTAGCAAATAAGCACTTCCATCCCTTTATATGGTAATCATTTTACTGTTAACACCGATCATTTTTCTTTTAGATAATTATAAAATATGAAGGATCCTGATGAGAGACTATCCCGTTGGGCCAAAAGCCCGCAAAATTACAATTTTTTAATTGTAAATTGTTTGGGTACTCAACATCAAAATGCTGATGGCCTGCCCCAATTGCCTATACTGACCTTGGGATTGGGAAAAGAGGATCAATTATTATTCTCATTGGATGGCCTGAGTTGTGGGTTTGAGAGTCTGAAGAAGATTGAGCCTTCATAAAATTATTACTAAAGCTACCATGATTTGTAAAGGAGCTTTGTATAAGAAGGTCAAATCCAAATGGTTACCCTTTCTGCACCCAAATTCAAGATATCATGCTATCATGGAAGGACACAGACAAGTATGTCATAGTGGTTTAAAGAAAACCCAAGAGTGGTTAAAGACCTGATATTATTGGAATAATATGACTGAAACCATTCAAGAGACTTTTAACTCGTGTCTCATCTGTTAAAGTCATGGCGCAACCAATCCTACTTATCAGCATCAAGTGATTCCACCAACTAAGGCATTTGAAGTGGTAAGTATTGATGATGTAGGATCTTTTTCTTTGGGGTTTCATGGACACCAATACATTACCCTGGCTGTTGACCATTTAACTAAATGGGTCAAGGCTATATCATTTGCCACCCCTCTGCTAAGACAACTGTGTTATTCCTTTACCAGCACATCATCACTCAGCATGGGTGTCCCAAGGTCCTTATGTTAGACAATGGGACTAATTTTACCTCGCAACTCTTACAGGAAATATACAAGTTATTCAATACCGCCCAATGGTTTGTCATTCCTTACAATCCATCAACAAATGGTGCCATTGAGCGAGCCAATGGAATTTTAGCCTCTATTTTAAGAAAGATGGCCTCAACTAACCCATCTTGGTGAAACTTATATTTACCTAGTGCTTTGTTTGCTATCAAATAAGTTATCATCGAATTATCAAGATGTCACCCTTCAAATGTATTTATGGGCGAGTTCCCTTAGTTCCTTCAAGTGTTCAGGCAATACTCAAAGAAGGTGCACCAAAAAACTCTGATTTAGTTATGAGTAATCTGGCTGATGAGATTTTTCACATTCAAGCTTAATCTATGAAATCCATTAAACTAAACACCAAAAAGGAGACTCAAAGAAGTATCAAACATAGACCTGCCTTACCTGAATTTCAAATGTGGAGATTACGTTATGTTTATCACTCCTGACCTAATGGGCGAACTGAGAAATTAGAATCTAACTGGTCTGTTACTTATTGAGTTACATTCTGAAAAGGGATTATAATATTCAATTTTCCATGTTTATACATGTATAATTGTAAACTGTATCCACCTTACATTTTTGAGAATTCACCCTCCTCTGCAATCAAATCTTGAGGGGGGAAGTTTCAGGATTTTGCCAAACTCTTTCGTTCCTAAAGCTTTTACCCCAAATATTCACCTGGTAATATTGGAAGGGGAGCTCAATATATCTAATTGCATCAAGGTTAATAAGAATGATCAGGCTTATCCTGATCAGGTGATAGAAAATTCAATTGCTCAGTGATTGAAAAGATCAGATAGACCCCAAACTACTTCAAAACTATAAATATAATCCTTTTGTATAAAGATTAGGTCAATTTACAACCTTATTTTTACTATTATTTGTATATTTTTGAAGAATCCACCTTTGTAACTTTGAGAGAATACCTACCATTTTTGAAGTGTAATTTAAAACTCTAAAAAAAGGGAATATTCATTTGTGGTCAATGCTGTGAGTGCCGCCCCATCTCTGTGACGAAATTATTAGGGTGCACCATGACCCCCCATAGGGGGCATTTGGCGAATATAAAATTCCTGGGTTTGGTTGAGCGGATATATAACTAGTTAGTAATTTTCAAGGATGATCCAGCATTGATCACTAACTGTGTGACATGCGTGCAGGCTAAGTCAGATAGATCAGGTAAAAATGGTCTCCTTCATCCCGTGCAGCATGTGGAGGGCCCATGGACCTCAGTGTCCATCAATTTTTAGTTGAGCTCCCATATCCAATGAATTTACCACCATTATGAAGGTAGTGGACCTCTTTAATAACTTCTCCCTATTAATTCTGTGTTCCTCTACCATCACCTCTGAAGAGATAATCCAGCTCTTGCAACATGTGTTTTCAATGTTTGGGTTACCACAGGAGATCATAAGTGACTGTGGGTCACAGTTTATGGCGCAACTTTAGCACAAACTCCTGGAAATATAAAAGATTACGCTGTGTTACTAAACTGCTTACCATCCTCAGTAAGATGGCCAAATGGAGCGGGTTAACTAGATTCTAGAGAAGTACCTTCACTGTTACTCCATGTTTGCACAGGACACCTAGGTGGGCAACTCTCACTGGCTCAATTTGCATATAATAATTGCTATAAAATTTACAGTATTCTAGAGATATGTGGAAGGATTTTTTGCACAGGGTTCAACCCACTGAGCAATTAGGACCAACAATTTGATGATCATCATCCTTGAAACACCAGAATAAACTTTGAATAAATATGGAGCACTCGCTCCCACAACCCTCCTTTATTTAGTATATTAAAATACAGCAGACCCTCACTGTTCCAATTACTTATAAACTGTGTGAATCCAGCCAATCCTTACTCGCTGGTGATTGACGCATGTTGGATTCCACAAAGATTAATGAAAATTAAATAAATAAATGAAGCGCTAATGAAAAAATTGTATGATTTTTATTAGAAGCGCGATAAAGGTGAAAAATGACAACCCTTGACATCTGACTATTTGGTATTTAAAGTAATTTGAGGGTTGAGGGGAATTTGGGAATATTTTTGGAATAGCTTAATCTAGTCTGAATTAGGAAATATGAAGGAATAGCATATCATAACTTGTGAACTTGCTTCAGAGCAGTGGAACAAAGGAAAGGAATTCTGATTGGCCCTAATGTACCCGTGAGGTAAAACTTTTATGAATTTAAGCCAATCATCACCTGAGAAATTTCTTGCACCTTGGGGGACCCCCACCAAGCATATAAAAGGGGGTCCCCATGCAGGTTTGTTGGAGGCCTTTGTTGGGGTCTGGGGAGTGCCTTCTGATGATTTCCCCATAGTTTATGATGAGGTCAGAATAATCCAACCATTGGATTTTTTGTTTGATACCTGTAGAGGTTTCAAACTAGTGTTACCCTGATTAATGGGGTTCCACCAAGAATCATCCAGGGACTTTTGGCCGATTTACTTGACTTTCTTATTTTTTTTATTAAACGAACTCTTAACAACATCAGAAAATCGTAAATGGCCAACATTTCCCCTCTTCAGCTTAATTCAACCTAAAAATTTCATATCATTCAGCTGGGAGGGCAAATGTCTGACATAATTTATTAACAACCTTCTTTTATCAAATGTTCATCTTGCCTATATCTCAGGAACTTTGGACAATACCACTTCCTTGGCTTAGTAATTCAATTCTCCATATCTCATTGGTTCTAGCAATTATTTCATTCATTAATTTCACAATCACCTAATTTGAGGCAATTCCCAACTATTTAGCATAGATCAATATCTACAAACCAATATTGCCTCATCTCAAGGTACTCAAATAATCATTACTTGTATCAAACTCAGCGGATTCTATCTATTTTGCCATGACGACTTAGGGCTTATCATCCAGTCATATCAGAATCACAACATTAACCCCCTTTGACTGGACAATAAGGCTCCTATTGCTTATATTCCCGGAGGAACTTTGTGTGCACTCAGTTGATGATCCAACTGCTAATGAGATCCTTGATAGTATACAAATATATACCTGTCTTCTCAATAACTTTGAATGAGCCAATCCAGATACTGGCCAACTTGTGCTTCCACCCAAACCCATGTTGATCATAGAATAGAACCATGTCCCCATTTCTGAACTAGGCTAACCCGCTACAATGTACCTGATTAGCAGTTTGAGTCTTAATCTTTTTGGCTAAACTGAACAAGTATGCTTCAGTTTGCAATTTGATTAATGTGTTAGTAAGGGTCATCATTTAAGTTGTGGATCCATTCCACCAGTATCTTCTACACAGGCATATAGCAGTGCCAGAAGATCATGGTGTCTGCCATATAGTAATTGAAAGGGAATCTTCCCCATGGTGGAATGATAATTAGTATTATAGGTGAAGACAGTGGTGGACAAAAGGGAACTCCAATCTGAGGGTCAATCTGCTACTAATTTATGGAGTATGTTCACTAAAGTCCCAATGACCTGATCAACCATTCCTTAAAACTCAATGTGGTATGGGGTTGTCAAACCTCCTTGGATGGCCATCAGCTCATTAAGCTTTAGGAGGATGTGGGAAGTGAAGTTAGTTCCATTATCAGTAAGGAGGAACTGAGGGCAGCCATGCCGTTGGATAATGCATTCCATTATGAATTTATTCACTGTGACCGCCCCTAAATCCCATATCGCCCTTACTTCAACCCACCAGATTAAGTGGTCAATTGCCACCAAAATGTACTTGGACCAGTTAGCTCCCATTGGCAGAGGGCCTGTTAAGTTTTCAGCCAATGGTGAAAGCTAAAATGACTTAATGAATTTAAGGATAAAAACTCGCTTTCCAATTAAAACTCCTGCTTGTAATTGGGAAGTAGATTCTCCAATAATCCTCAATAATAGCCAAGTGACTCCGGTATGCTCAACGTTCTTAAGTCTACTGGCACCAACAAATACGAGACCTTCTGTCTTTGTACAAAATAAGGAGAATATTCCTCTATAATTGGGACTACTTCTCCAGCAGGTAACTATGTACTTCTCTTCAGGAAGTATAAAAGCACATAACTATCTTAATATAGATATAAAGGCAACGGATATGAATATCAGACGGACAACAGATGGAAACAATAATTAATAAACTAAGCAACAGTAGTTATTAATGATCAATATTTAGATGGTAAATGATGATGTTTTATTAATCAGCCAGGCGCCGGTATTATATACCTCTCAGGCATCTCCTGGCCAAACTCATCTATTAGATGAGTTCATTCATATTATGCTAATCCTCTGCTGGTCATGACAATAATTATGAAAAATCCCCAAGTCAATTTGGATCATGAATTGCCTAAAACAACAATCGTTTCAGCCTGATTGAAGGCAAAATTACTTTCATAATTGAGATGATTTTGAGTTGCGAACTCAACAACAAAATCTTCCCAATTAGAGCTATGTAATAACTCGATGTCTAACAATAAATGGGGAACAAAATATATATGAACATAAAAGATGATGCACCACTAATTGGGACATTGGCAGGCCTCTCAATAGCACTAAGTACGCCCTTATTTAGGACGTCAATGTTTAAGTGCTTTAACAAATTGATTTCATGAATCAAACCCAACTTCCACCTTAGTGCATTAATATTAGTGCACTAATTTAGGAGGTGCAATTTAGTTAATGCCGTGAGACCACTTTGCACCTAAGTGGACCCATAATCGTCCATAATATGATTATATGATAGTTGTTATTAGCTATGATAATTGGGACAATTTAAGTGCAATTGAGGTGGTTTTGGAATGAATTTAGGTTTGCAGATAAATTGGGAAAGATCAAAGGATCTATTAATGGGATTAATCCATTAGCATTGATGATTTACCAAAAAGGTTTATTTTTGAGTCAACTAAAAAAATCTAACAGGGCCCACGACATCCAGGGAAGCTTTATGCCAAGCAAAATGTGGCTTCACTAACTGGTATGAAGTCTTCTGTTGGAACAGCTTTTCCAATTGACACTGGTGGCAGGAGGAGATAGTATCAAGCACATCGAGGTTCATGCTTTCCCAGTAATACTGAGGCCGCAAAAATTCCATTGTCTTATGCACACCACCATGTCCAATGGCCTTTGTGCACTCATAATAATAGGCTGTGCCAAGGGTTATGGAAAGTTCACTATTGAATCACTAATCCGCTTATACAACTCATCATTATGCTGAAAAGTATCAGTTCAAATTTCATTCAACGCCTTTACAACTTGTGGCAGCTCATCGTTGTACTTACCACTAAGCATCTTATTGTACATGATGTCGCTTAGATCCACCATTACTGCAATTGTTGTTAATCTTGACAAACAGTCTGCTTTTGGTATTTGGCTCCTGGTCAGTGAAGAATCTCAAAATTGTAAGCCTGCAGTTTAAGGGCCCATCGAGCTAGATGTCCCTCTGGCTCCTTGAGGTTCTGTAACCAGCGTAATGAGGCATGATCCATTACAACTTTAAACTTTACACCATTTAAATATACTCTGAATTGCTTGTAAGAATAGATCACTAATAAGCGCTCCCGCTCAGTCACAGTATAATTACGTTCATGGCTATTCAGACTTTGACTACAATATGCCACCAGGTGCTCCTCCCCTTCGTCATCTTTTTGGGACAGAACTGCCCCCCACAATGAAAAGGGATTCATCCGTCTGCACAATAAATTCCTTTTTGAAATTTAGGTAGCGTAGTAATGGCTCATTGGTCAACGCCATTTGAAGTGTATTGAAGGACTGTTGATGACATTCCGTCCATTCAAACGTGACATATTTTTTAATAACTCAAACAGTGGACCTCCAATACAATTAAAGTTTGGTATTAAGTGGTGATAGTAGCCGACCATCCCTAAAAATACTTGTATATCTTGCTTACTGTTTGGTGTAGTCATCTTCCAAATGGCCTTCACCTTGGCTGTTTGGGGCCACAGCCCTGTTGCATCAACTACAAACCTGAGGTACTATAGCTGATCCTTGAAAAAGTGGCATTTCCAGGGTTTTATTTTGATGTTGGCCTCAGCCAACCAGCAGAATACTTCTTCCAAAAGGGTAAGGTTCTCAGAATATATGCGGGAAAAACGTTGATGTCATCTAGGTATACAAGAATACATAACAGCTTCAAGTTGCCATAGATAGTATCCATCGCCCATTGTAATGTAGCTGGGGCATTACATAGCCCTTATGGCATACATGTCAGTTGAAAAAGCCCTTTTGACGTGATAATGGCGCATTTCTCTTGTTCAGCCACAGATAACTCAATCTGCCATTAGCCGGATACCAACTCATTTCAGAGAAGTAACAAGCTCCTCCCAACCGATCCAAAGCATCATCAATTTGTGGCAATGGGTATAAGTCCTTTTTTGTAATGCTGTATATCTTGCGGTAGTTTATTACTACCTTGTTGGTACCATCCTTCTTTTTTGACAATTAGGACAGGGGAAGCCCATGGGTTCTTTGAAGTTTCAAGCATTCCTTTCTCTAGCAGTTTATCAATTTCTACTGTGACAACTTCTTCTGCTGCTCTAGATCGGTGGATTGGACAAGATCTGATGGGGGATGATCCCCAGTGTCCATTCAATAGATCCCTCCCCATGCGCACCCTAAATCTTGATCATCAACAGCAAAGATCTCTTTGTATTCTTGAAATGAGGCTTCCACTTGATCTTTCTGATCTTCCATTAACCCCATTAGATTTTCACGAGGTACAACTGCCAATATGCTGGGCTGTGGTTCAAGGGGAAGACCTAAATCATCCAGTGAACCAAACTCATGAACATGGAGGACCTCATCAATTGGGATAGAATGTAAATACGCCACTATTTGGTGTCAGCGGATTTGCATCGGTCTATTCTGAGGATTTGCTACCAAGACCTTGATCTCCACATGCCATGTTAGTATAATGCCTGAGGCCACATGAGGCTCAAGCCACGATTGCTAATAGGGCCCAATGACCTCTCCATTTAACCCATCAGGCACTTCCACTTTTAACTCAATGTTTATAATTACTTGGTGTCCAGAGGGGATAGATATAGGGCTAGCAGCTCTAATTGGTATCCCTTGATATTCATAAATTGGATGGGGAAGGGCCCGGGTCTTGCTCTTAAATTAATGGTAGCAAACTGGAATCACCCCATCACCATATGCAAGGTTAATGTGACCCATTTACACCGGATACTTCAGCATTCTACTGGAAGTGAAGTAGATTGGGATCCGCTGCCATAGAATTTCAAAGGTCTCCGCTGTCATGTCAACAACAGCCCCAAAGTGGCGCATAAAAGCGGTTTTCCAATTAACAGGTCATAGTTATTGTTTGGTAGCACTATAGATGGGGCTATAATGCCAATCAACCCAAACTGCAAGGGTAGCACGCTGTACGCTCATTCAGAGACTATGCTTTCCACGCCTGAAGTCCCATACACCATTCGATGTAACATGTCAGGCTTTAATGCAAACTTCGCCACCAACTTTGTAGACACTATGTTGATTGGGGCACCTGTATCTATTATATTGCGGACTTTGGTTTTTGCTATGACAATGTCACAGTAAGTAAACTCGGATTAAGATACATTCTGATTGTTTAAAACATGGACATTTAATGGATCTCGTTTTCCTAAGAAGCTCATAATACCCTACCCGACTTAAGGGTACTCTTTAACAATATTGTCCACAGGGAGGGCAACGTTCACCACTTTTAAATATGTACACATCAGCGAATGGATCTGGTTCATCTGTGGAAAGTTGATCAAACATATGACAGGCATAAGTCTTTGGTTATCCCTGGGGGCCTGTTTCTGCAGTGTCCATAAATTTTGCTCATGTCAGCACATTCACCCCCCTCCAACCGGCTGCTGATATAAAAACACGTCATCATACCAGGAAACTTCCGCTATCTGTGCAGGAATAGGTTCAGGTGGGAAATTTTGAGTCAGAGTAGCGGAAGTTGAGAGTCTCATCTCTAGTCCGCTCTAACTTTTCCCTGATTGTACTGCTCCTGCGGTAAGGAATGAACCTGATGATTGACAACTTATGGCCAGGTGCCCAGAGTGACTGGATAAAAATTTTTCCATAAGATCTGCATCCATGATTGTTGTAAAACGGGACCCTAAAAGTTAGACTGGGGTCAATTGGTGTAAACAGACCCCTCCCAATAGTTGAACTGCTGGTGGAAACTCAGTTGGGAGCAATAAAGGTAGTGATAATGAGCCAGGGGTTACTAAATGGACGCTGAACAGGGAGGGATAACTTCCCCAAATAAGAAAGTCTGGGAGTGAAGGTGATAGGTTTCCACTTTATATTGGGTGGAGAGAAGGTAATGGATAGACAGCATAAAATTTGAACGAGTTTAAGCAAGGGTATGCTGACCTCTAAATATGGAGTCATGGTAATAAAAAGCTCACAGTGTGGTTTCACAGCAGATGGCAACGCTATGGATATGTCAGATCCAGTAAAAGTTCTTGCCCCAATTAACACATTGTCTTCTGCTGTAAAGCAATCAGCAAATGTGGCGAGTGTCTCATCATGCTGAGCCCTGATGGTTAAGAACTTGGCCTTCCACTGCGTCAATTTTCAAAGTTCCTCCAAACAACCACAACACAATTTCCCTCCCTTTTTGATAGGTAATGGAACTGGTATGTAAGATAGCAAGTAACTTGGTCAGTGCTTCCGACATCCAAGGTATATATTAATGATTTGGCTTTATGCCAACCTGAAGCTCCTTCTACTGCAAACTCAAATCTCTTAAAGGATCCATGAATGTTCTCATTACAATCAAACGGAGGCAGAATATCAATACAACCCTCCTGCAGAAACTCCTTCTTCCACTGGAGCACAGCGTCCAAGGCAAGCTTGAGTTCCTCATATTCAACGGTTGCAGCATCTCAGAAAGACTCCTTGCCAGAGCAAGCCTGATATGACATGGCAAGCGACTGAGGATTTTTTATTGTTATTGTAAATGACCATGGCCTCTTTTAGTGAGCACCATTGTTATAAAATTGGCAGTATTCTAGAGATACGCCAAAGGATTTTTGCACAGAGTTTAACCCACTGAGCAATTAGGACCAATGATATGATGACTGTCGTCCTTGAAACACCAGAATAAACTTTGAATAATTATGTAGCTTACTGCCACAACCTTTTTTTATTTAATATAGTAGATATAAAGTGGATCCTCGCTGTTCCAATCACTTCAAAACTATTAAGAACCTTCTTTTATCAACTGTCTTATCTTGCCTATATCTCAGAGACTTTGGATGATACCGCTTCCTTGGCCTAGTAATTCAATTCACCATATCTCATTGGTTCCGGCAATTCTTCATTTGTTGATTTCACAATCACCTAATTTGAGGCAATTCCCATCTATTCATCATACATCAATATCTCCAACCCAATATCGCCTCATATTGAGGCAATTGAATAATCATTACTCATACTAAACTTAGCAGATCCTACTTACTTCGCCATAATGACTTAGGTCTTATTGTCAAGTCATATCAGAATTGCAACAATAATGATACACATGCGTCCACTGGTTTCTCGCTATATGAGGCCACTCTGGGTTATAACCCCTCGTTTTCTGTGGAGCCAAGTCTTCAGCCTGGGGTTCCAGTTGTGGCAGATTATGCACAGCGCATCCAGAGCACTCAGTCCTTTTTTGGGAGCAAATGATCAAAGCTATTAGTTATTAAAAGTGGTTCATGGACTGATAATGGATACCGCCCATGAAATCATGGTGGGTCCTATGTCATGTTGGACACACGATACCTGTGGATGCAAGTACTATCCAAAAAATTGCAAGCAAATATTCTGGTCTCATTGTGGTGGAGGCAGATTTGGGCAAAAGCGCGTTTTAGTTGATGCTTCTATCCCACTGGAAGCAACACCCCATTTTCCACATGTTGCAGTTGTTTCCATTTAACGGGAAGATACCAGCAGAACCAGAGCCTAACATGGTTGAAGAAATAGAGGAGGCTGTTGTTGAAGAAATCTTGGCTTCCTGGAGATCTCAATGTTCAGTCCAATATCTTGTGGCAAGGAAGTGGTTCCCAGAATATGTTAACTGTTGGGTCAGAACCTGGGACTGCGCTAATTGTGGAGTGTTGGTAGAGGCCTTTCACATTTCACACTAAATATGCTCCCTATCCTCCCCTGAAGGTCACCATACTTTTGGCGATAAAGCTACCAAAGGCCCATAAGAAAGTCAAGCTCACCCAAGTTTCCTGTGTTGGTGCTCCCCCTATTCAAAGAGGGAAGGATAATGTAAGTCTGGGGAGAACCCCTGCGCCTCAATTGCGCAGAATTACTGTTCTGAACCAAAAAAAGGGACCAAGAGGGTGGCCATCCCCCTTGTAAGCTAGGGTGATTTAGCCCATGTATTGGATAAGAGATAGGTGATGGTGTACTCCCTCAAGGCTGCCCCCTTCCCACTATCTGACCATGCAAGAACTACTTCAGCAAATTAAGGGGGTGTTCATGGAGGTGGCAGCAGCGAGAGGACGCTGCCCAAAGGAAAGTGGCGAGCACCAACCCCCAGCAACAACTTTGGGTTCTGCCAAAGAGGCGAAAAATATGATAGGTTGGGAGTTCAACTCTAGTGAGGTTGGGATGATAAATCTCTTCAATACCCAATGAGACCATGCTTACGCAGCCTGATCATGAACGCAAACTGTCACCCACTGACCAAATCTTCTCTGTTCCACCAATTGGAATTGCAGTGGGAGAAAAAATTTAGTAGCGTTTTGAGCAATGTCAGTTGGCCAGTGGAAGGTCAAATTTGGCGTCAAGTTAGTTGCTAGATCTCATTCCACCAAAATCAGTTGGGATTGTGATACCTTTTTTCATGCTTCCCATTTATTCCCTAAGTCCCTAGAACTTAAGACACCATCACTCACTGGTATGGTTGTCAGTCAATTCTCAATTTTTTTGTTTTACAATAAACAAATTCCCTTTTCAGGAAGTTTCAAGTTAAAAATTTCTTTCTTTTAATGTCATTGACACTACTAAAACCATGTTCCCAGGGTTGCGCCATAACTTAGCCTTAGTGACAATTGTTATGACGCTGCTACCTACCCTCATTAAATGGAGCTACCAAGTGAGTGGCCTTGTGGGGATGTCTCAACTTGTAGAAACACTCTGGCATCAAGACGTCTCATTATTATTGATGATAATTTCTCCCTAATGGACTTTATTTACATGACCTCAATACACGCTTCATACCCAGTAGCACCTCAGAGTATCCAGGGTCCTCCGTGGGTCCCAAAAGGTTAACTGCGGCGTAATCTGCTGCCATAATGGCTTAATCTGCTGACGCCCTGGAGGCCACAGTTTGTTACTATTGGGAATGGTGGTGACGGTCGTCACTAGTCACTGCTCCCTAATTTCTTCTCTCCTCACCCACTATCAGGTCTTTTAGATTGAATTTCATTACAGCACCCTGGATTGCTTTCTTGGTGCACATGCACTCCAACTGGCAGGGCATCTCAATTTCATTTGCCTTTTAACTGTGACATATATACTATCAAAATTAAACTTCTCTCTCGTTGCAATCAATAATTGCAACTGATACGATTCAATACTAGGTAAGCTTAATAATCTCTTCAAGAATATTAGTGTGCACTCAATGTTGGGTAGTAGATGGGCTAGCAAAGTAAAGGGCACAGGATCAGTCCTTGCACCGTCCAAAGTTCATAAACTCCCCAGCGACACTGGTGGCCTAGATAAAAACAAGAAAATGGCGGTGAGTATCTTCCCAGAGATTTTAGCCTGGCAAGCAAAATTCAACCAATTCATCAAAACTCCGCATTTCCAGCCCCTGTTAACAGTGGAGCACGGGGTTCAAGTTTTTCTGGAAATTAACCTAAAGGCACTTTGGGAAAAGTTCTGTGGAGATGTGCACAAACACTTTACAGCCGCAGTATATGCTGCACCACACTCTATGACCCATGGTTGGTTGGATCTCAGGTTTGAGATTAAACAAGCAGCACACGAAGCTGCACAGGTGCATGTGATGGTAGACCTCCCGGATGGTCAATGGGTGGCCAAGAAAAAGTGCACGTGATGGACCAAGTCTAACCAGATTTTTGTTACGTTTGACTTCCTCCCCACAATAAAGCGCACTGTGCTGGAGCACCACCTCATGGTTGGGCTTAAAAGCTATGGGGAACTTCACTCCTTTGAAATGCAACGCTTTATGCTTATGACAGACCTTTGCATGGGCAAAGCGATTGCAGTGATCACCCCAACTGTGGTCATCATGGAAGACTTTACCCAAATCCCCCACACCGCAGTTGTGAATATGACAGGCAGGAATCCCGCCCATTCCACATCACGGTGGATAGCGCGCCCCCTATCTTCACCTTTTGTCTTTCTTTTGGCCACAAGGCTCACAAATGCCCTTCCAGAGAGGGCATCACTCAAAATAAATCCTCTTTGACGCATTGGGAAGCGCAGACTTCCATTATGAACCTACCATTGACACTGACGTTGCCTTCCCGTGGGGCGTGCAGAGGTGTTACATTCAGGTTAAACCTGTGTCCCCACATGAGTGCAAGAAGGCCAAACAGGACCATAGAGGAGCGGCCAAGGCTGCAGCTATGGTTGAGTCCATGATCATGCCTGCCCAGACCCAGGATGACATCAAGTCGTTTGCAGCTGAGGCGGCTTGAGAATTAGCTCACCAATCAGATTGGGCCAACCAACATGCGGACCAGATGGGTGAGTTGGATTTCCACAAGAAAAATTACTAAGCACTGATCAAAACTAATTCTACCACCCACTTCCCTCCCAAGTTTTTGTCACCTTCCAATGATGCACCGCAGGAGCACAGCAACTTGAAAATTTGAAACAAATAAACAAAACCCAAATCCAACAGTAAACCATATTGAAGTCTGCCCTCAAAACAATATATATAATGCACAAAATGCGGTCTACAGCTACTGCTGCTGCTGAAAAGGTGTCAAAGGAAGGCCAAGGAAGCCTTCCCATGCACTTAAGGTGCGATGGGGGGAGCCTTTTCAATAGGGACGTTGAACATCGCTGGACTCAAGGCCTTGCCGTCCTAATCTAGGAAACTGAGTTTATTAAAAAATATATCTGTGGACATCCTGGTCATTTGGGAAACCCACTGCTTACACGTTGCTGAGGAAAAATGGGCAACCATGCTCCTCCCCTCCCTTATTTTTGGTCACCGCACTATGGGGTGCTTATACGTGCAACCCATAGTTGTAAATTTATTTCTAAAAATTCATACCTCGATGGGCATGTGCTTGTAGTGTTCTTATCTTAGGACGATGAAGTGCACGCTATTTTCAATATTTATACCTTAACCTGTGCGTGGGCTCGCCATGAATTCCTCTAAGTTGTTACTTTCCTTCCACTTCCTCCTGATCTGTTTGTGGTGGGTGACCTGACCTGCTGGGCCAATCCAGACACTGACTGCTAACCTTTAAAGCCTAACCCCCCACAGGAGCACACCAAACTTCACGTTCTAAAAGCCACTTTAGGTCTGTTTGAAACCCTCCTCAAAAATGCACCGCTGCTCCCAAACATGTCCCGTCCCCATGTGCAAAATGGTCAGCTGAGGTCTATGTCCCGCATTGACCTTATTCTTGCCCTGTTGAACTTTTAGTCCCAGATTGCACACTTTATGATGACAAAAATCAATTTCTCCAACCACAGGTTGGTGTTAATTTCCTTCTCTTTGTCAAGACCATTGGCACAGGCGCTAAAGTGGTGTAAACTTCGTCCAGCTAAGATCACGTCACCAAGGTTTCCTCATGGGTGGGCACCAAAACTTTGGCACTGGAGTTTGCCACACCGTTCTGTGAAAACTCACTTTCTATCTGGTCAACCTTCAAAGCAAACATTATCCGTCAGGCATGCCACCTCTCATCTCGTCACTCATGGGCTGCCTCAGAGGCTATTATTCACACGCTTGCAGAAGTGGACCACCTGGAGTCTAATGTCCCTGCTGTATGCTACAGCCCAGCTTGGGGCTCTAAGTGGGCATAAGTGTCTGCTCATCTTAAAGCACTGGTAAGACAACAAAACATTGCATTTATGTTCAGTTCAAGGCGAAAAATATAACAGTGGGTGACACATGTTCCTTTTTTTCCAAAAAAATTCTTCGCTTTGTGACAGAGCTGGCCTGCACACAGGTGAGGCGGCCAGACCACTCCTTCACAGAAACTCTAGCATAAGTGGCGGCTGAAGTTTAAAACTATTTACTCTAAATTGTATCAATCCAATCCAGGTGAACCGGCTGAAATTTTGAGTTTCTAAATGGCACACATATCTGCACCATTTCCTAATGCTGAAGTTGATGAATTTAATTACTTGGGACAAACTCTGGTATGCATTTGTGGTGCACCTCACAGGAAATTCTAAGGTCCAGATGGGATTCCATATGAGTTCTATAAGACATTTTAATTTTTTTCTCATTTTGTTGCTAGCCTCAATTAACCAGTGCCTGTTAGAAATGACCTCCTTCCTTGGGGCCAGGAGGCGTACACAATAACGCTGTGTAAAAAAGGGAATAAGCTGGACTTGGACAACTGGCGCCCCATATCACTTACTAATTCAGATATTAAATTCTTTGCTAAAATTATGGCCAACCGCCTAGGAGAAGCTGCCTTTGATTTCATCTCCTCTGAGAAATTTGGTTTCATTCCTAAGCGGTCTATATGGGACAACATACACACCGTAGTAAAGTCTGCCAATCCACGGCTACTGGGGCACTTGTTTTCTTAGACCAGCAGAAGGCTTATGATAGGGTCAACTGGGATTACCTCAAAGCCTGCCTCCACAAGTTCCACCTCCCCATCAGTTCATTGATTGGGTAATGCTGCTTACAGAATCCGCCACAATGGCTGTGCGTGGACCTGGCTTCCTCACAGCTGTGATTCACCCTCAAAGGTGCCTCCACTAAGGGGACCCTTTAAGCCCACTCTTGTACAACTTCAGCCTTGACCCAATTTTATGAAATGTGAATGCCCGCCTTATTGGTGTCCAAGTGCAAGACCAAGAACCAGTTAAGATGCTGGCATTTGCTGACGATTATCTGGTCGGGGTTTCTTACAACCAAGATGCACGCGTGCTAGAGGCCACTATCCAGTATTACTCCAGGGTCAGTAACGCCTCACTTAACGCCTCCAAAACCGAAATCACTATCCTTGGCCAGTACCAAGCCCGCTGGTCACCAGCACCCCGTTACCTACCTGCTTCAGCAGCTAGCTCACAGGTTCGCTTGCCCCACCCACCCTATACCGCCCCGCTTACGATCCCTTTTGTGCCAAGACCCACTGCTGGTCTGGTACACCATTTGGGAGTGTGGCTGGAGGCGAGAAGGTATGCCTCATCGGTGATGGAGCACCACATTCTAGACAATGTCAAAAAGTGTATCGCTTCCCTTAGAGCCCACCAGACTACCCTCCCAGGAAGGGTTGTGCTTGCCAACTCTATTCTCCTGTCCAAAGTCTGGTTTGGTGCCCATGATATTATCTTTTCCCCTCTTTCTTCACCTCTTTATACGCCCTTTTACAAGGGTGGCTTTGGTTAGGCCGCTCACCGTCAGTGCACAGGGATGTCATATTTGGCCCTCGCCATAGTGGTGGTATGGGCCTGCCCAACTTTGATGCCCATGCTGCCAAAATACTTGGCACCTGGATTGCTGCAGTCGCCAACCTCACACTCTTAGACCAGCACTGGTTGCGCGCGGCCCACTTTAATTTTTCCCGCTCCCTGGGCCTCAGCAACCCTACCCACCCCTATTCTCTGCTAAACCATATGACCTCTCATCTCACTGTCGCGGGCCTGCATAGGACGTCACCCCATTTCAACGTATTTTCTTCTCCATGCGGAGTGCTGAGTGGAGAATCATCATCAGTGGACACACGCCCAGAGGGTCTCTCTACTCCCTGTTTAAACCAAGAAGTCCGTGGGCAAGTCGTTTTAGACAACCTGGTACCCCAACGTCCCCACCTCATTGCCCGTGTGGAATACCTTGATAAGCTTGACATCTTGTACTCTTTGGAGACCCAGAAGGACATTTGGCGGTACACACACCATCCTCTTTTACAAACCCAAATTCTCTCCCATGTGTGGAGATGCCTGATAAAAAGTGTACAGCAAGGCTGAGAGGTTCAACGCCTCTCAATCTTCATGCGTTGTCTGTGTTTGATACAGAGCTTTAATCTATTGCTTAAAAATTTCCCACCATCACAGGCAATTTGTTGGGATGTTATGCGCCTCTTTTGCTAGGAAAGTGAGCAGGCTTACATCCTGTCCAAAATCATTTTCGCTTTTTTCATGACCTCCCCTATCCACCCATCACTCCGCGCCTTAATTGTTGCAATAGCACTATGGACGATCCACACCATTGTCCTTAATGCACTCTCTGGCTCTACCCCAACCCTTCGTGAAGCTGTGCGTCGCTTCCATTCCCACCTTGTGGATCACTTTTAATCTTGGCTGTTTGTCCACCTACCATCCCACCAACGCCAGTTGGTGTCATTCTGGTTCCCCATCTGGTTCCTCTCATCATATTATTTCCTTCATTCATGTTCAGTTTTGGCCCAGGACTCCCCTGTCACTCCCCCTCTTCATTCCACTAGAAGTCCCGCTGGAAACAGGAGGTAGCTACGGCACCTCTGGGCCCCAAGTTCTTTCTTAGTGTTTTGTAGCTGGAGTTTATTGGAAGTGTCCATCCCATGGTTGGCCTTCCCTGAATAAAAATTTAAAATTTATATACTATCAAAATTAGGTGTTTTAACTCTTCATTTAAAATTATTTTGAAAAGTTTTGGTTAAGACACCCCAAGATCCAGATTTCAATTAATGATGATGAACCTCTCCTGTACTCTTTCCAATTCATACTTTCTTGGGTAACTTAGCAATTATCAAGATATTGTTTAAACTGCATCTATGCGACCATGGTGTAGTCACCATTCGCAGTGTCTTGTTTTCTTCATGTCTATTAGTGAATTCCATGTTAATCTAGGTTTAGAACACGCATCACCTATCAGGGATTAAGATAGTTACAGACACTATTCTAATATGGATGCTAGGTTGCTATTTTATTGCTTATATGGGGAATATTTGGTGTTTTGTTGAACCTAAGTAACATATGATTTCAAGATGTTAGATTGTTTTTGGAAGAACTTAGGAAGTTGGTCTCCAGTTAATACTTTCCAGATGCGTTCCAAAAAATTTGGTGACATTAAAATTTGTTCAAAGATGTCTTGCAGTATGGCGTACAATAAATAGGAATCAAGGCTAGAAAAGCACCAAACAAACAAAATGAAGATTAGTTTTTAAGTTTGGTAAATTCTTTTAGATGGTTCTCCAGAGACTTTTTGCAATAACTGCACCTCTGACATGAATAATCATAAAATAACTGTTAGGATTTAAGACAATGAGCGAGTTAAAATCCCTACTCCCAAATTAAGCCATAAAAAGTTGACATTTGATCCAGCGTGAGTGAAATCTGTCCCTGAAGGAAAGAATGAGAGTTTTGATCAAGAAGCATAGCACGTGCCAAAATCAATGGAGATGCCTTCAAAAATTTCATCCCCACTTCCAGAATCTTGAGAGGTGTGACCCCCACTGTTGCGGTCATGAGGGCGATGCAGAACAATGAGGGCACAGACCAGGGTTTTGATCTAGAATATTGTGATAGGGCCTGACCATCTAGTACTAAAAATATTGTGATAGGGCCTGATTGTACAGGGCCATTAAGGGCTCCTCAGCAACCATGTCCCCACATATCCTTTAAATATTTGTTTTTCTAAATCATTAAAAAAGTCTATTCTGCCCATCTTTTCATCTTTATCTTCTCTCTGCTAGTTTACAGCTTTGAGCCAATTTTAGAACTCCTACTACAGTAAAGAGAACTTTTACACCGAGATAAGTGGTGCTCACTATAGGGGGATTCGAGCTGTTCAAGTGAAAATGTCTATCTCAAAAAATGGAGAACAGTAGCAAACAAGAAAACCAATCTGCAGATCAGTGAAGTGTATATCAATGGATTAAATCCTCTCATTACAAAGTACCTACTATTAAGCCTCAAAACCTAGAGTTTCAGGCCACCTTTCAGTTTAACCTACCAACCGCTGAAAATGATCAGTATCAACACCAATATGAAAACCTCAACGAACTTATTCAACAACTACTGAATGGGATCTACTCTGTTGGAGGACGCTCCAGCCATTCCTGCGCCCCTTCATTGCCTTCCACAATTCGAGATTTATATACTTCAGCTCTACTACCATCAGGAGAATTGGCCTTGGGTATTAATCACTATCTCAAATGCTTCGTCCATCTGGCCATACACCACCTCCTACAATTAGTGGGCTGCATCATCATTAAGTATCGTGACAACTAGGGCTTACTCAAGCCCTATACTCAGATATTGCCAATTTTTATAATGCGAGCTCCTCCTTCATTCACAACAATTGGGAAGATATTGAAGACAACCATTGCCTAATTACTTAAGCTCAGAATCAGCTCGCTGTGTGGTATAGCAGAATCTCAGGTTATCTCAAGGACAAGCTTCATCAAAATGTGAAGCTCCTTAAGGTCGCCTGGAACCAAAACCTCAACCAGATCAAGGGACCTCATGCGGACCCTCCAGAAGCATTACCAGGAGTTGGCCTCCTACAATCTTGCCTCTGGAAGTGAAGGGCCTGAAGGGCCCCATGGGCCACAAGGACCTTCCATTTTGGCGGTGTCTACTCCTGGCAACCCTAAAGATTCCTGGAAATAGAAAATTTGACAGCCCTCGCTGCCTTATGGGATCAAGTATGCAATGTGTCTCAGGGGTGCAAGCTTTGAGTAGATGAAGTGCCTCTTGGACCCGCAAATTTTTTTTTGAGGTTTTTTTTTGAATGAAATGAATAATTTCAGCGCAATTACCAAGCTCACCATTAGTCACAACACCCAGCTTGAGCAAACCTGTCAAGGGTAAAAAACCTGCTTGTGTAGCTTTGGAAGCCAGCTGCTTCTACAATGCGCTGAGATTCAAGCACTAAAAAAACAGGTTGCTCATAAAGCCTCCATTACCTTTCTGAACTGAAACTGGGATGACATTCAAGAGGACCTCGAGGGTTTGAGATGGCATCTAGAACATCAAGCCCCTTGCAGCTATGCGAAACTGAGATTTCTAATCCTGCACCAGTTCCTGGCATCAATACTATTTCCACTCCTATTATTACTAACTTTAAGCCTATAATTAAGGAGAAGTTTAATCCAGTCAGGAAAGCATCGCCTCCTTTCTATACTCTTATGAGAGTTCCAAGGAAGAGGCTACTGACTTACAGATGATGAAGTATATCATTACTGTATGAGTATCACTGCTCATGAGATGTTGACTCCCCATTGAAAAGGAATACCACCCCTTGGAACAAGTCATACGCCCTAATCCAGGAATTTGGAAGCAATTAAACCTTAGAAAATCAGAAGAAGGCATCTATGGGCTTCCAGTTGAACAAAAGGGCAGTCCTGTGGAGTAAGCCAGTCAATAATATGCCCCCAAGCGCAACCTTTAGTAACCACTAATCACATTACCTTGGATTACGCCGCAGCCGCTGTCATTATTGTGTTTGGATCTTATCCTGAGGTCCAAATGCACATGATTGGCCAGAAGAATAGCTTCACCTGCATCCAGGAAATCAATAATGCACTTAATGAAACTTCTGCATTTATCTTGCATCCCAAATCAACCTTATCTGCCTCCTTCAGTCACCCTTGGGTCCTCGCTGTTGAGAACTATAAGTATATCTCTGTTGGCTTTTAGGTGGATAAAATGCTCGCTGGTGCCTGTATTTAACTTCCAACAATTTAATTTAAGGGATTTCTGCACATTTAAAATAAAAACAAAACACTATAAAAAACTAAAAGGTTGGTTTTATATATATTATTAGAAGTGGTGATAGGGTAAAAAGAGAATCCTGTTATGATCTGCTGCTTAGTATATAGATTAACTCGGGGCTCGGACTGTGATAGGCATAAATTCAATATTAGCTTTGATCCTATTTAGTAAATATAGGTTGGACCTATCAGAGCTTTTGAACTCACCTTGCTTTTCTGAAATGGCTGATGGAGGGTCAATTGTAGACAAGACGAACTTAGGGGTAATGTTTTGATATATTTTAGCCAATCTTTATGAGAAAAAATAGATGCACCTCGGTGGACCTCTGCCAAGCCTATAAAAGGGGTGGTCCCCGCTTAGGTGTTGGAATTGAACTAGAAGTGGGCCAGGGAGGAAACTCAAATGGACTCTCTTGATTATGTCTCGTGGTTGGTGCAATCCAACTTCTTGAACTTGTGCGATTTACCTTAGTAGCATTAACAAAAGTGTTACCCTAATTTGAGGGGTTTCACCAAGAATTGGCCAGGGTCTTTTGGCCAATTTCGTTATCATTATCAACCAAATCATTTTTTGCAATATCAGACTTGTAATTGTCCGACAACCTGACTTTGATTAATCTATTGCAATGTATTCCATCATAGCGCTAATACTTTTTGGAAGAGACTTGCTGAGGAGGCGGGAAAAGGATTGTCATCATGAAGGACGAGGAGCTTCATGCTGACATCCCTTTCCCACCTCAGCATTGTTTAGTGGCTTCTAATGAGCCTGTCAATTTTGTACCCAAAGAAGATGTTTTGTTACCCTTATAATAAAGAACCTGATACTTCTTACTCTTTTTCTGATAAATCTCCTATGTTCTTCATTCTAACCCTGAAGCTTGAGAGCTTAACCACTCATGTCACCATTTGAGTCCACAAATTCTCTTTCCATGTCATTGACAACAGTGGTTCCCCATGAATGTCATTTCATCCAAACTAATTAAGCACATCAATATTGCTCTAGATTTACCTCAGTACATATGATATGGCATGGAAGGGCAACAATGCACTCAATCCATTGGGGCCTATTCCTCTCTAACCATTCACTTTGGGAAGCTTTCTGTGAATACCTCTTCCATTGTGTTAGACAACCCAAGCTATGATATTCTCCTAGGGGCTCTGTTTCTCTGAGATTATTTGGTCACTGCAAGTTTTGAATTACACTTCCAATGGGGCAGGTTGTATCTCAAAGTTACACTGGGCGGATTCTCCAAAAAATGCAATGAAGTAAATAAGAAAATACAGGTTAAACTCGACCTAATTTTTCATTTTTTAAGAAAAGGAAATATATATAGGCTTTTTTACAGTTCATAATCTATTAGAGTGAAATAATCTCTGCACAATCAAATCTTCAATCAGTTGATCAGGATCTGATTGTTCATTAACTTTGATAGATTGTGATAGATTGCTCACTCCTTCTGATGATATCAGGGGGATTGAGGAAGGGGATTTTTTTGGAGATATGCAAATTTGGCGAAATCCTGACACTTCCCCCCTCAAGATTTGATCGCGGTGGAGGATGACTTATTAAAAACCTAGGATGAATACGATTTACCACAATACCAGTATCAGTATGAACAATTGAATATTCTAAACCTTTTCAAAATATAACTCTATAAGGACCAGACCAATTAGTTCCCAGCTTTTCATTCCATCCACCTGGCTGAGAATGATAATACATAACATAATCCCCAATCTGATATTCAGGTAAGACTGGTTTATGTTGATTACTTCGTAGGGTCTCTCTTTGAGTGATGGTTTCAATTGAATTCATTGCTTGAGCCTGGAGGCGGATAATCTCATCAGCCAAAATTTCTCATAAATAAAGTAAAATTTTCTGGGATGCTTTCTTCAAGGATAGTATGAATGCTAGAAGGGACTAAAGGATCCCGCCCATATATACACTTAAATGGGGAAATCTTGATAATGTGGTGTTAGCTTATCTGATAAGCAAACAAGGCACTATGTAAATAAAAAGTCCACCAAGTTGGATCAGTCGAGGCCATTTGCCTTAAAATTGAGACCAAGGTTCCATTAACTCGTTCAACGGACCATTTGTGGATGGATTATATGGGACAACAAATCGCTGAGTAGTGTTAAATAATTTTGATAACTCCTGTATAAGTTGTGAGGTGAGATTAGTCCCATTATCTGACATAAGGACCTTTGGACATCCATGTTGGGAAATAATATGCTGATATAGGAATAAAGCTGTAGTCTTAGCCAAAGGGATAGCAATTGAAATGGCCTGTTCCCATTTGGTCAAATGGTCAACTGCCATAATGATATACTGATGACCATGCACTCCTCAAGGAAAAGGCCCTACAACATCAAAGCTGATTACTTCAAACGCCTTAGTTGGGGAAATGACTTGATGTTGATAAGTAGGGTTGGTAGCTCCATGACGTTTGCAAGTAAGACATGAGTCAAGAGTCTCCCAAATGAAATTGGTCATGTTGTTCCAATAGTATCAAGTCTTCACCCATTCTTGATTTTTCATTAAGCCACTATGACCGACTTGTTCATGACCTTCCATTACAGCATGAAACTTGGAGTTGGGATGTAGGAAGGGCAACCACATTAGACTTGACTTTCTTATACAAAGCTCCATCTTGAATCATAGTATCCTTGGTAATTGATTTTAGATAGGCTTGATCCTCTTCAGTCTCTCGATCCCATAATTCTGGTCATCCAATAAGATTATACAAGCGTTCTTCTTTTTCTGGTTCTAAGGTCAGAATAGGTAGTCAGGATAACCCATCCGCATTTTGATGCTGAGCTCCTGAGTGATGAACAATGAAAATTGTAATTTTGCAATCATAAAGCCCAACGGGCCAACCTCCCATCAGGATCCTTCATATTCTGTAACCATCATAAGGAGGAATGGTTGGTAATAACGGTGAAATGGGTACCATATAAAAAGGGCCAAAAATGCTTGATGGCCAAAATTACCGCCAAACATTCCCGCTCAGTAACACTATAATTTTGTTTGACTTTTGAAAAAGTTTTGCTATAGTAAGCAACAGGATGATCCTTATTTTCTTCATCACACTGAGATAAAATAGCCCCAATAGTGACATTCCTTGCATCCATATGTAGAAAGAAAGGCTTATCAAACTGGGGGTGAATTATAACAGGTGCCTTCATCAAGGCGGTATTCAGAGAATTGAAAGACTGTTCTTGAGCTGATCCCCACTCTTTTAACACTCCTTTTTGCAATAGATAAAATAAAAGTTTAGTCATATCAGCAAAGTTGGGAATAAATTGCCAGTAATACCCAACCATACCGAGAAAGACTTGAATATCCCATAAAGAAGAGGGAGGAGGCATCTGTTGAATGGCTTGAACATTGTCTGATAGGGGACTAATCCCTTTAGCTGAAACCTGATGTCCTAAAAAGTCCATTTCGTTCTGGAAGAATGAGAACTTGGAGGGTTTGAGTTTTAGGAAGAGCCCCAAATTTGGCTGAAAACTTCTTTTAGATGTTTTAAATGCTCAGTAAAGGTTTTGGAAAACATGGTAATGTCATTGAGATATACCAGAACACAAGTAAGCTTTAGATCCCATAACATTCTATCCATGGCTCTTTGGAAAGTTTTGGGGGCATTGCTTAGACCTTGAGGCATGCGAGTTGGTTCAAATAACCCTTCACTCAATATCAGGGCACACTTGGCATGATCTTCAGGTGATAACTCGATTTGCCAATATCCACTGGCTAATTCCATGGCCAAAAAATAGGTGGATTCAGCCAACAACCTAAGAGAATCATCAATCCTAAATAAGGGATAACAGTCTCATCGGGTAATAGCATTCAATCGACAATAATCCATCATGACTCAATGAGAACCATCTTTCTTCTTAACCAACAACAACGGAGATGCCCAAGGACTATTGGAGGTTTTCAATAATCCAGCCTCCAGCAATAGATTCAACTCCTTAGTAACCTGGGCTTCTTCTACTTTAGATTTACAATAGGGCTTCGCACAGATAGGAAGGTGATCACCAGTTTCAACAGTGTGCACTACACCTTTCATTTTCCCAAAATCGTAAGTATGCCTAGCAAAAATGTCGAAATATTTGTCCAATAATTGAAGCACTTGTTTCTCCTGTTCCTTAGAGAGATGTTTCCTGATAGCAGGTCCCACAGTAAGGATTTCCTGATCACTCTCCAATCCAAAGTCTTGTAAACTCCCAAAGGGTTTAACATCATAGACATGAGATAAGGGTAACAGCTTGACATAAGCAATCAGACGCTCTCAATCTACCAGTTTTAGCACATCAGTAAGGTTCGCTAGTAAGACAGATAAAGAGCCTGAATAAGCATAATCCAATATTCCAGGACAAGGCAAGAGTTCTTTGGCAGAAGGATTGACAGTGCCCTGGACTTGTAGCAAAAGCCCCTTGGGAATTAAAAAGTGCAAAGAAGTATTAATGATCACTTGTGATTTTGGTGGAATAACTAATTTCTCAGGAGAAAAAATAAGCATTCCCTCTTCAATATCAGCCATGGTAGGAGGTAATTTTACATGAGGATCTTCAACCAGATACTTAAGTAAATAAGACCTTTTAGTTCCTTCTAGCAGAAACTGATGTCAAGTGGAAGCATGATCAGATAAAAGTAAGGGAACTCAATACCCCAGGAGAGACAACGACGGGTCAGGGTAGTTGATAATTCCATCAAATTCTTGTAAAAATTGAATTCCCAAGAGTAGGTCATAACTCAAATTATTGAGCACAATCGCTGGAATGGTAAAGTTTAATCTCCTGATTTTCAGAGGAAGGGGTGAAAAAGCCCCAATAGACTGAGTACTCTGAGAGCCAGTGGTGCCATATTCTTCATAATGAGAAATATTGGGGGTTAATTTGATCCGTTTGACCAATTTGGAGGAGACAACATTCACCGGGGATCCAGTATCTATGACAGCCTTGGCATTGATTTGATTTACTCAGAAATTAATTTGGGTAATGGTGCTTCCAAACTGAGAGGATAAATCCAATAAGGAGGGCAAGGAATAAGAAGAATGGTTGTCTTTATTACACTCGATTGACCTTTGCTGCTCTTGCTGCGCACTCACATCATTATCAAGGTGAAGAATCTTATTGGTCTTATCTCTTTTCTTTTTTTCATCTGCTTCCTTTTTAAAACAACGATCCTCAGTATGAAAGTAGCGATGACAGTAATTACACTGGATCGCTCTAGTGTTCTCAGGCATGGCAAAGACTTTAGGCTGACTAGGTCTAGGAGACTCATAAACTCGGGGTTTTTGGAGAATTGAGGGGGCAATTCCAATAAGGCCTCCTTAATATCCAAAATACTTCGGAAATTTTTTTGACACTTATTAGATAAACTTGCATTTGAGTTTTGGAAGTAAAGGCTGACAGAACTGCAGTTATTGCATCGTCCAAGTTTAACTGACCACAAGCTACAAAGAGTTTGAGCTTCCCAATAGAACCAATGAGCAAAGTCCTTAATAGATTCATTTTGGTGGGGCTGTATACCAATAAAGGCCTGTTTCTGCAAATATAGTGTCTGCTCACTTCCAAATTCTTTGATCAATGCTTCTTTGACTTGAGCCCGACTAGAGCAAGTCATTAAGTGGGGAGCCATAATATCTTGAGCCAATAGAGTAAGGCAATTAGGCAAGTAATTCATCTTTTGGTGATCCATGGCCTCACTTAATGCCTTTTCATACAGATATAAAAAGGCGATAATGCTGCCTTCCCCTGGGGAGTATTTGTCCTTGAAGACTGGCTTGAAACTCAGGGGAGCATTGGTAGTCAAAACATGCACTCCAGGTTGTTCATATTGAGTAGACACATAAGAGGCAGAATCTTAAGCTTGAGAAGAAAATTGAGGGTAAGGACCAACAGCTTCCGTCCAAATTTTGTTAATCCGTTGATTCAGGTCTGCATGCCCTACTTTCTCATCTAGTTGGGGAGATAGCTCAAAAATCTGTTCCTGTTGTGCATTGTACTTGAGTTCCAGAGTCTCGATTTTCTCTTGGAGAAATTCCCTTTTGATTCACAAGCCTAAAATAAGATATCAGTGTACTTGGCCCACTTTCCTAAATTGATCAATTCATCGGACAAGGACTGCAGAGTCATAAGGGGGTCAATTAGTACCCCATCAGGGGTTAGGTTGCATTCTTTGGCCATCTTAGAGAATTGTTCACATAAGTGGGTCATCATATTCATGAGAGAGTTAATTTTCTGATAAGATCCTGAATGACCATCAGCGCCTGGAGGTCCACAAGGTCCATCTGCACCTGGGGGTCCATCAGCTCCAGGAAGTCCACGAGGCCCTACACCTCCAAGTGGCCCACGAGGTCCTTCTACCCCAGGAGGACCCATATTTCCAGAGGCTTTCTCTACTTCATTGACCTGGAACTGAATTCCAGAGTACATTGTTCCAGTTGAAAAAGATGGGTTCTAATTTCTTCCTCCATTGATTGACTACGCTCAGAGAGTTGGGAAACACCCTCTCTCCATTCCTTCTGGATCTCTTGAACTTTTTTGGGAAACTGTACATCAATAAAGTTTGATATCCCATGATCGAACTGAATGAGCTGCTGTTGTACTTTGTTGAGGGAAGTTCAATTATTAATAATAGCATTATAATTATCTCAGCTAAACTTGGAGGCCAACTTGAAAAACTCGGAAATATAATTATTCAAGGATTGGAGTCCTTCTAGTAAATTGAGCATCCCTGATGGTGCATTCCAGCTACAGGTAGCAAGTGGTATAATGTATGATGTACAAGTTGTTGTAGATATTGTTTGGAGCCAATCCCTGGCATTTGAGAGGTTTGCAGCACTTCTCACAATATAGAAGGTACTGCATTCAATTGAGATCGGGTAGAAAGTATTCCAGGGATTAGAGCCCCTTCAAGTAATTGATTGATGATATTTTGTAAGGCCTCAGGTGGAATTTGAAAGTCTGAGGCGAAATTTAAGTTAGGATTATAGAATTCCAAGTTGGCCCGAAATTCCAACGTGGAGGGTAATATTGAGACTTGGGCTCCAATTGAAGGGACCCATCGTAAAATACTGCCTTGCTCTTGATCTTGAGCCTCGTCAGGCGAAAATTGAGAATCCATGGTGATAGACGTGGTCACTGGTGCGTAACTCAGAAAGCCCCTGTAGTGAGCACCAGTCTGGAAGTTTTGAATTATACTTAGAATGGGGAAGGTTGTATCTCAAAGTTACACTTGGCGGATTCTCCAAAAATGCAATGAAGTAAATAAGAAAATACAGGGTAACTCGACCTAATCTTTATTTTTGAAAAGAGGAAATATACATAGGCTTTTTTACAGTTCGTAATCTGTCAGAGTGAAATAATCTCTGCGCAATCAAATCTTCAATCAATTGATCAGGATCTGATTGATCATTAACTTTGATAGATTGCTCACTCCTTTCAATGATGTCAGGGGAATTGAGGAAGGGGATTTTTTGGAGATATGCAAGTTTGGTGAAATCCTGACAGCCACCATGAACTATGATGTGGGATTCATGCCCTTGCTGAGACACCGGTTCCCCCTAGCTTTTGAAACCTCCCATGACGCCAAGAAGGAGTTCAAAGCTTAGGCTTGCCTGTTGGAGAGCGAAGGCCAGATTGACAGACTAGAGTACCATTAAGGAGTTTTTACATATGAATACCCTCCTGTGGTAGATGGCTACAAAGGCATGCCAATCTATTTTCCTAAAATTATCATTATACCACCAAAGTCCCAGGTTATCATCAACACCCAGGTCCATATCAACAATCCTTCTGGACAACTGCATGAAGTTCAAGGTCTGGATAACTTGTCCGTTAAAGAGGTCCTGACCTGACTGGAAATTTTAGAACCTGTATATGCTGGATCCATATTGGTGTCATTGGCTAACCTCACTAACATACCTAGGGTAGTGTAACCTAATACTCCAGCTGCTTATGTTCATCTCTTTCCTATAGAGGCCATCAATAACGTACATGACTTTGGAAGTTTATGGGATCTTGGGTCAGAAATACCTCCTTCAGTAGCACTATTCAACACTTCTATTGGGGAAGAAGATCATTAGTGAGCAACAAAGCCAGGTTAAGAGTTTGTCGGAGGAATATTTGGATCTCTTCTCAACCTCTAACTACAATTTTTGAAAACTAGAATGGCGTTTTGCATTGCGTGGAGACTGGGGGCGCTCCCTCCATTCAGTCCTGTACCTACCAAAAAATGTAAGATTGAATAAGCTCAAGTGGCTGTTGAGCTTAAGCAACTACATGGAGCCAGGCTATTGGTGCATTCACGTAGCCCTTAGCCTCCCCTCTCTTATTGGTTAAGAAGAAAGATGGTAGCCATCACGTGGTGATGGAATAACACTGACTCAACTCAATTAAAGAGAGTGGCAGTTACTCCTTACGCCAGAATGACGACTCACTCCGCTTACTGGAAGTATTACAACACTTTTCCACTATAGATCTTGTTAGCAAAACTGGCAAATAGAGCTCGCCTTGAAGATTGTTCCAAATGTGCATTTATAGCCAACAAGGGTCTATTCAAACCCACAATGATGCCCCAGGGCCTTTAAAACGCGCCGGCCACCTTTCAACGTTCCATGGACAGAATATTAAGGGGACTTGAAACCGTCCTATGTCCTTGTGTACCTTTACAATATCACTATCTTTTAGCAAACCTTCAATGGTCATGTGGAACACCTCTGAGAACTCTTTAACCATCTTAGGAAGGCCTCAATAAAACTTAAGCCTTCAAAATGCTTTTTACTCCAATCAGAAATGAATTTCTTGGACACTAAGTCTTTAAAGATATTATCCAGCCATCTTCAGACAAATTTGATGCTTTTAAGAAGATGTCACTCCCTCAGAGCCTTAGGGTATTCAAGTATTCCTTGGCATGGTGGGGTATTATTATAAGTTCATTCCTCAGTTTGCTAACTTAGCAGAACCCCTTTCTATCTCCTGAAGATAGTGCCTTTGAGTGGCGACCTGAACAGGAACAGGCGTCTATGCATTGCATACTGCTCTTTGCTCTAAACCTTTTTAGTCTATCCACATTATTGATTGACCATTTTGCTATTCATAGATATTAGTGATGTCGCTTTCAGGGCCATCTTAGCTCAGAATGATGAGGATCAGGTCAATTACCCGGTGGCTTACTTCTGCAAGACCTTGACCTAGGACAAACAGAATAATAGCGTTATTGAGTATAAATGCTTGGCTGTTTTGTTGTTAATCAAACACTTTTGGCCCTACCTATATGTCACCCATTTTACCGTCATCACTGACCATTCTTTTCTCTGATGGCTGCAGCAGATGAAGGAACATATGTCCGGTTACCCTGGTGGGCGCTAAGGCTGTAGAACTATGATTTCACTTAGTCATTGAGCAGGAGCAATTCACTAGAACACCAATGGTCTCTATAGGATGCCAGTACTGGCTGCTTTCACCCTCAAGGAGGAACATCTGTACGATCTAATTGGCTGACCAGAATGATGGAGTTGGAGACTCCTGAAATTCAGGCCAAGCTCTGAAAAATGGCATGAGATACCCAAATTAAGAAAGAAATGCTGTATAAAGGGTCAATAAAAAATGACTCCCTTGTATCCACCTTTCTTCTTGAACTGATGTTATTCTAGAAGGGAATATGACCGTGGGACCTAAGGCAGTGAAAAATACCCAAAAATGGCTTATGAAACAATGCTACTGATACTGAATGGTTGTAATGATCCAATAAGATCTAGAAGCTTGTATGATCTGTCAATCTCAAGATTGGGACAGTCTCCAATATAAAAACTCATTTGTGGCCCCAGAAGTTCCCTTCAATGTAGTTAACATTAATGTAGTGGGCCATCTACCCACCAGGTTACATGGTCATATATATCCTCTTAGCCATGGACCATTTGACAAAATAGGTTGAAGATATTTTGTCCCCACTGCCACCGCTAATGCCATGCCCTATTCCTTATTTGATCCATTTTCACCCAGCATGTATGCCCACAAACTTTACTTTTGGACAATGGGCTAAATTTTTTCTCTTAGGTAGCTTAAGAACTAACTTTGCTTTTTGTGACTAACCAAAGTTCAATGCCCCTTACATCCCTTCGATTAATATGTCAATCTAACGTGCTAACAGAACACTCATTCTTATCCTGCAGAAGATGTCCATCTCTAACCCTACTCGCTGGAATCATTATTTACCCAGCGCCTTACTTGCTTACCAAATAAGCTACCATCGAATCATCAAGTTGCCTTCCTTTAAAGCTCAATATGGGCGTGCTCCCCATTTACCAAGTAGCTTTCAGCCCCTGTTTAATATCTCCATACCTGAGAGCTCTGATTTGACTATAAGGGCCTTAGCTGATGAAGTTGTCAGGATTTAAGCCCTAGACACTCAAGGCATTGTCATCACCACAGAAAGGGAGACATCCCAATTAAATATCAGCTGACCCTAAATAACAATTTTTCAATTAGGTGACCTCATTCTCTTATATCACCATTGACCCAAAGGTTGACAGAACAAGATTTATGTCCTTTGGCTAGACCTTATAAGGTCATTTATAAGGTGAACTTGGAGTACTCCATTGCTGACTTTACTCAAGGGACAGTGGTGAACTGAGTACATGGCTGAATTTTTCAACCCTATACCCTCCTCTGACAGGACCTTAAGGGGCAATGTTGTTATTTTAACAATGAGCAAGTCAGAATCCCTACACCTGATTGAGCCTTGATAAAATGAATCTCAAGCCAGCACAAGTAAAACCTGTCCTTGAAGGCACCAATGAGAGTTTTAATCAAGAAACATCACGTGTATCAGAATCGATGGAGATGCCTTCAGGAATTTTATCCCCACTTCTTAAGCTTCAAGAATCATGCTCCCCACCATTTTGGTCATGAGGGCAACGCAAAACAATGAGGGTGCTGACCAGGTTATTGATATGGAATGCTGTGAAAGTTCTGATCTTACAGGGCCACAAAGGTCCACTTGGCACCAAATCCCCACACATCATATAAATATTAGCACTTTCTTACTCAATAAGCTAGTCTATTTCAACCCAACTTTTTGTTTTTATTGACCTCTCCACTAGTAGGCAGCTTCAAGCCCATTTTTGAACTCTGGCTACAGTCAAGAGAACTGTTATGCTATGTATACCTCTACATTTGGGAACATGAGAGAGGAGGCATTCCAGGAAATAAAAAAGATTACATTACATCCCTTGTTAGCGCAAATGTATTCACAAAACTTTCATTTATGATACAGATGCCTTCAATTGTGACATTGGTGCCATTACTATATAAAAAAGGGGAAATAAGTTAAAAAAATCGTATGTTACTACATCCAGAAGATAAACAAAAACTAACTATCTGATATATGATAAGTGGTTGGCAAACATCTCATTATTTTGGGGATGGCAATATTATATCATGTATTCTTGTTGACTTATCATCATCCAACTGATCAATGAGCCTTGGAATTTAAAAAACACGGATAAAAATCAGAGACAGACCAGGTGGCATGTGGGACTTACATCTCACACTCTAGATTGAATAATACCCAAATGATTAAAACTCCTTTCTTATATTGAGTTGTGACCCAGTTTTGTCATATATACATATTGAGTTGTATTCTATCATCACGGCAGCCATTTTAACCCCTAAATTTTACTTTATGATGTGGTGAAGCCAAGGGTACAAAGAGAATATAAGAGCCACTTAAAACTAAGTTTGGGTACATCATTAAAAAAGTTGGTTAATGAGGCTTCCAACAAATTTAAGGTTTTTGCGCTCTTAGAAAAACCATTAAAAAGGGTAGTTATGGGTCTTCTCAAAGCATTTACAGAAGTAGATAAATAAGAAAAGTCTTATCCTTCAGTTGGTAGGTCAATATTGAGATATAAATACTAAAGACCTGGTCACTAGACTTATTTGTCACCTGGGTTTGTGATACTAATAGAAGAATATGTGCTTCAATGTCTGACATGTGCTGAAGTAAAGTCACATTGCAACATCCTAATACATAAATTAATACATTACAAAAGCATAAAAAACCTGGTCATCCATAAGTATAGATAAAAGAAAATTTTAATAATGAGGGGAGGACGCAATTTTATTGGTAGTAGACCGCCTTACTAAGTATGCCAAGTTACTTTTATTTAATATAAATCGCCTTTAAAAATGCAGTAGGATTATTCATGTAAGCTTTTCTTTCCAATTACTATAACTTTTAGTAATACAATTCGATTCAAACAGTACAATTTGATAATCAATACCAGGTGAGATGAGAATGAGTAATAAAGTAAAGAATTGGGCAAACGTAGTAAAGGGCAGCGTACCTGGACCTACACTGCCCAAAGGTACCAAGTGCACAGGAACAAACGAATATAAGTACAAAAAACCTGAGGTAGTGCACCCCGTGGGTTTTGTGAATTTTGGTGAAATACTGCAGTTACATGTAAGTACCCCACTCACAACCATTTTCATCAGTGGAATATGGGATATAAGTTTTACTGGGCATAGAAACACTGACAATGTGGGAAATGTTTGGTGAAGTCCAACTAAAATTTTTCTCACACGTGGTGTACTTAACAACTCATACTATCTGCAAAGGTTGGGTAGACCTTGGGTACAAAACTGCAGAAGAAGCAATTGAAGCAGTAAAGGTCAGAGTCGTACTTGACCTTCCCAACGGTCAGCATTTGGTATTGACCAAACGCACACGTTGGATATAATCCAAAGATATTTATATAATTTTTGATTACCTTCTGGCCACACTGGTGTGCACAGTAGTTGAACAACATCTCCGAGAAGGCTTGGAAGCCTATGGAGAAATTAAACAATTTGAAATGCATAGATTCCAGCTGATGCTGACCCTTAGCACTGGGAAGGCAATTGCAATTATTTCCCCAAACCAGAAGGTAGTGGAGGATATAACAAAAATCACTCACATTGCATCCTTTACTATTGATGGGAAAAAATCCTAACTATTCCATGCAACAGTAGAGAGCGCACCCCCCATATGTAACCACTTCCAGGCCTTTGGGTACAAGATTCATGCTTGTCCCATAAAAGAAGGCCTAAGAGAAATGGAATTCTGTGATTAGAATATGGGCGAAGATGACTCAGAGTACGCCAAAATCACAGACACCACACAAGCATTCAACTGGGGAGAACGCGGTTAATATAAAATAATTGACCCAATTTCCCCAAAAGTTCGAAAAATGGCTAAACAAGCTCGCAAGCTGGCCATGGCCAAGGAAAAGGCCTTGGAGGAATCATCCATATCACTGGAACAGATCCAGGAAGACATGGATGAACTTGAAACAATGAACCAATCAAATCATGCAAAAAATCAAACAACCAATCTAAACAGACTGAATTTGGCGGAACCTGATTTGGAAATGAATGCAGCAAAACAGCGGTTCAGCACACCCCACAAAATTGTGGATCATAACCTAATCAAGAATGGAAATCAAAAATGGAATGCGTAAGAGAATAATGTGGCCAATAAGAGCACACAAGTGTACCGCAATGATAAATTGAAAGCAAGCAAAGGCAAGAATGGAACAAAAACAGCAGTAGTGAAAGTAGCAGAATATACCTCACAACTTGCTCATCATTATGGCACCCACAGCAAGATTGCAAATATGAGCAATAGAGTGTAGGAGTAGGGCTGAGGGGCCCTGCTACCCGCTCCTGAGGCGCATCAGGCGTCTCAGTAGAGATAGGGGTGCTGAACATAGTGGGACGCAAGGCCTTAACGTCCCAGTCAAGAAGTAGAGTCTCCTAAGAAACCTACCTGTGGATATCCTGGCAGTGCAGAAAACCCACTGTTCACAGGGAGAGCAGGAGGCATGGGAAAACATTCTCCTCCCAACAATATTGTTTTGGTTGCAACAGTGTGAGGTGATAGTATGCGTGAACCAAAATTAGATTTATCAATAAAAATTTGTTCCTGGATGGCTGCGTACTAGCTGTTACCTTCTCATGGCACACTGAAGTGCACAGAATAGCCAGTGTGTAAGAACCAAACTGTGCACTGGACTGACAAGAGTTAACAGCTCTAACAAAAATTCATCTTCCAGCACACTTTTGTCATGGGAGACATGAACTGCTGGATTAACCCAGGTACTGACCAATGGCCATATACAACGGAGGTATCACAAGGGCTATTGGAACTTCGCATACTAAAGGCCACCCTGGCACTATATGATTCATTACTAAAAAAGTCACCACTACTATAAAACATGACACGCCCACATGTACACAACGGTGCACTTTTCTCTATGTCACGGATAGACCTAATACTTGTACCATTAATTTTCTGTCACCAAATTCAAAAATTCAAAACTACAAAAATCAAATTTTATGATCATCAGCTAGTTTCATTGTCTTACACACCAGCAGAAACAACTACCCAAGCACCCAGATGGTGCAGAATACGCCCAGAAAGTGTAGCCAACTCGGAATTTCAATCCTGGATGGAGGAAATGTCCTCAACCTGAAATATTCAAAAACCTTTCTGTTTGGACCCACTAACCACCTGGGAAAATTTTAAAAAATCAACAACCCAACTGATTAAACACAAAACGTTTAGAAGATACAGGGCAGCTTCAGCCATTATCAAGCACACCTTGATAGAAATCAATCACTGGTAAACAATGTCCCACAAAACTTTTCTCTCTCGTTGCAATCACTTTTGCAACATATTCAATTCAAGTCAGGTATTAGTTTGATAATCTCACTGAGGAGATTATTTTGCGCCCATGTCGGGGAGCAGTTGGGCAAGTAAGGTAAAGGGCACAGGAGTTGGCCCCGCGGCATCTAAAGTTTGCAAACGCCCTGGGGAACCTGGAGGAATAGACAAACTTAACAAAAAGCTGGCGGTAACCATTTCCCCAGAAATTTTAGCCTGGCAAGCGCGATGCAACCAGTACATCAATACGCCGCACTCTCAACCACTTTTGTCAGTGGAACATGGAGTATGGGTATTCCTGGATGTTCAGCAGATGACGATGTGGGGAAAGTTTTGTGGGGATGTGCACACTCATTTCCTGAACTTGGTGTATGTTGCACCTCATTCCATGCCACGCAGTTGGCTGGATCTCAGTTTTGAAAGCAAGAAAGCAGTGGATGAAGCTGCAACGGTGCGCGTTGTGTTAGACCACTCAGACGGGCAACAGGTCATTGAAACTAAGCGCACCAGATGGACAAAATCAAACCAGATTTTTTTAACTTTTGACTTTCTGCCCACTACAGTCAAACGCGCCATGCTCAAACAGCACCTGAAGGCTGAGCTCGCCATATATGGCGAAATACAATCCTGAAATGCAACGCTTTATGCTGATGCCACACCTGTGCACTGACAAAGCAATTGCAGTCCTAACCCCAGCTGAGGGGATAGCGCAGGATCTAACCCAAATCCCGCACACCACTTTTGTCACTATTGATGAGCAAGCCACCCACCCTTTTAGGGTTACCATGGACAGCGCACATCCATCTGCGCCTATTGTTCTGCATTTGGCCACAAGGCACACACCTGCCCCGCCAAGGAGGGCATCTCATACCAAGAGCATCCCTCAGAGGCTATGAACACTGGGGAGACCCACTATGAACTGACCACCAATACAAAGGAGGCCTTCCCATGGGGAGCACACGGTTGCTACTTAGTAGTGCACCCTATATCCCCACAAGAGCAGAAGAAGGCCAAACAGGCCCGCAAGGCGGCCTCCAAGGAGGTGGCCAAGCTCACCTCCACTATCCCACCCTCCCAGTTACAGGAGGAAATCGAGACTTTCACGTTGGAGCAGCTTGAGAATCAGTCGACCAATCAGAGTTGGACGCCCAAGCCAATTGGGCCACCCAAGCTGAAACCCTGATGGGCAAGGCGACCTCATTTGACCAATGCACCCAAACCTCAATTTGAACTGACTTGGTCTCCAACCTCCCAGCCAAAAATTCAAAAACTTTTGTCAGTGCACCAAAAATGCACGCATCACAAAAATCTCGTTCTGCAGCGGGGAAACCAAAAGCGAGGGCAAAAGCCAATGTGAACCTGACTTCTAAAGCCACCCATTCTTCCAACAACATTGCATCACATACCCAAGGCGCTGAAAAGCGCTGTGGAGAACAAGAGAAGGCTGAAGGGTATGGGTGCCCTTCCCCTCACACCTAAGGTGTGATGGGGGGAGCCTTTACTTTAGGGACATTAAACATCGCTGGACTCAAGGCCTCGCCATCCTGGGCTAGGAAACTGAGTCTTTACAAAATAATTTACCCGTGGACATCCTGGCCATCCAGGAGTCCCACTGTCCACGCAGTTCTGATGAAACATGGAAATACATGCTCCTCCCTTCCCTATCTTTTGTCCAAGCACTGTGGGCTGCTTATTAGAAAAAACAATTAGTTTATTTTTTTATTTTCTGAATCCTTCCTTAGCAGCTGCGTCCTCGTTGTCAAATTTTTGTGGGCTGACGTAGTGCATGCTATCATCAACATCTACACCCTGACCTATGCATGAGATTGTTGGGAAATTTTCTTGTCATTCAAATCCCTTCCATTACCCCCTGACCCTTTTGTCATTGGTGACATGAACTGTAGTTGAACCCCTCCACTGACTGCTGGCCTTCCTCATCTTCCCCGCCACATGGACACATAGAACTACGCATCCTCAAGGCCACCCTGGGGTTGATTGACATGCTACCGCGTCATGCTCCGCTTCTCAAAAGCATGTCGCGCCCCCATGTCCACAACGGCCAGTTAAGGTCCATGTCCCACATCAACCTTATCCTCATGCTGTTGAAATTTTGTACCCAAATTTCCCATTTCACTATGATGAAGATCAATTTCTCCAGTCACAGGTTGGTTTTGATTTCCTTCCACATTCCCAACCCCATTGCTCAGGCTCCAAATTGGTGCAAACTTCTCCCAGCTGAAATCGCATCACCACGATTTTCCTCATGGATGGAATCAGCGAACACAGCTCTGGAGTTTATTGCACCATTTTGCGCTGATCTAATTTCCACTTGGTCGGCCTTCAAGGCGGACACAATCCGCCAGGCTCGCCACTTGTCATCCTGACATTCACAATCCACCTCTGCGGTCATCTCGTGCGCTCTGGCAGAGCTGGCCCACCTGGAGACCAACGTCCCAGCCAAGGACTACAGCCCTGCTTGAGGTCGCAAGTGGGCGTAAGTAGCTGCCCACCTCAACACGCTTGAGTAGCAACACACATATTGGGTTTATGTTCAGTACAGAGCTAAACACATCACAGTGGGCAACGCATGCTCCGCTTACTTTTTTAAAAAATTCTTTACACCGCTCCAGAGCTTGGCCTGCACACAGATGCTAAGGCCAGACATATCTGTAGTGGATACGCTGGCCAAAGTGGTGACTGAGATACAAAATTATTACTCCAAATTGTACCGATCCAAACCAATTCTGTTGTCCAAAATGGCGAATTTTCTCAATAGTGCTCACATCCACACCTTTTCCTGTTTCCTGGAGTTAATGAATTTTATTACTCCAGACAAACTCTGTTCTGCCATCCGCAGTGCACCAAATCAGAAATGCCCTGGTCTTGATGGCATTCCTTATGAGTTCTATAAGAAGTACTTAAAATATTTATCCCCACTGTTTCTTTCCTCTATTAACCAGAGCCTTTTGGAAATGTGCCTCCTACCAGGAGGGCAAGAGGCTTACACCATTACGCTTTTCAAAAAAGGGGATAAGCTAGACCTGTCCAACTGGCGCCCTATTTCTCTAACAAACACTGACACAAAAATTTTGACTAAAATCATGACTAACCGTTTAGGGATTATTGCCTCTGCATCATCTCCACAGAACAATTCAGTTTCATACCCAGAAGGTCGATTTGGGACAACGTGCACAATGTGGCCAACGCCTGTCAGTCCACAGCCTCTGATGCATTTGCCTTTTAGACCAACAGAAGAACTATGATAGAGACCATCTAGTACTAAAAAAAGAACTATGTTAGAGTAAACTGGGAATATCTCAGGGCCTGCCTCAACCAATTCCGCTCACCCCCTCGCTTCATCAGCTGGGTGATGATGCTTACAGAATCCGCTACAATGGCAGTGCGTGGCCCTGGCTTTCTCACGAATGTTGTCCGCCCTCAAAGGGGCCTACGCCAAGGGGACCCCCTTAGCCCACTCTTATATAACTTCATCCAAGACCCACTTCTTCGCAACGTGAATGCCCGCCTTACTGGGGTCACGTGCAAGGCCAAGCCCTGGTCAGAATGCTGGCATTTGCTGATGACTGCGTGGTTGGGGTGTCTAACAATCATGACGCACACACGCTTGAAGCTCTTATCCAAGTTTACTCCTGGGTAAGTAATGCCGCAATCAACGCCTCCAAAACCAAAATCATCACTTCTTGGTTGGTATTGAACCCGCTGGGCCTCAGCGCCCTGTTTCCAGCCCACCCCATCTGCTAGCACACGCGCTTGCTTACCCTGCCCAACCCACACCGCCCCACTTGTTCTCCCCTTTGTGCCGCGCCCTACCGATGGACCAGTCCGCCATTTGGGGGTGTGGTTGGAGGCAGGCGGGTATGCCTCAACAGTGATGGAAAACCATATTATGGACAACGTGAAGAAGCGCATCGCCTCCCTCAGAGCCCACCCTACTTCCCTTTATGGCAGGGTTGTACTATCCAACTCTATGCTCCTCTCCAAAGTTTAGTTTGAGGCCCACGCCATCGCCTTCTCCCCAGGTTCTTCAAGACACTGTATGCCCTTCTGCAAGGGTGGCTATGGTTGTGCCGCCCACTGCCAGTGCAACTTGAGGTCATGTTTGGCCCTCTCCATAGTGGTGGCATGGGCCTGCTCAACTTTGAGGCCCATGCTGAAAAGATCCTTGGCACCTGGATCGCGGCTGTTACCATCCCTACACTCCTGATCCAACACTGGTCCCGCACGGCCTGCTCCAACTTCTACCACGCCCTGGCCTTACCAATCCATCACACCCTCACTCTCTGATGAAATATCTGACTTCCCACCCTTCGGCCGCAGGTCTCCATGGAACTGCACCCCACTTCAAACGAATCCTCCTCTCCATGCGGAACACTGAGTGGAGAATTCGTATTTGTGGACACACTGCCCAGAGGGGGCGTCCCTCTTTCAGTTCACCCAGGAGGTACAGGGGCTACCCATTCTGGACGGCTTGTTACCCACAAGGCCCCATGTCCTATCCAGGGTGGACTACCTGGACATGATGGACATCCCTTATTCCCTTGAAACCCAGAAGACAATTTGGAAATATGCCCACCACCTTTCTACAGCCTCATATCCATTCCCATGTGTGGCGCTGCTTGAGGTGGGTGTACCATACTGCTGAGCGCTCTAACGCTTTTCACTCATCCTGTGTCATGTGTGACCACTATGGAACGCTGTTTCACCGCCTGGAGAAGTGCCCTACCTCTAAAGCTATATGGCGTGAGGTGCAACGTCTGCTATGCCAGGATCAGGCTCATCCCTTTAGTTTGTCTAGGGATATGTTTGCTTTATCCATGGTCTCCCCTCTTCCACCCTCCCTCCATGCTTTGGTGGTTGCAATCATCATGTGGAATGCCAGAATTTCACCATATTTGCATATTTCCAAAAAAAATCCCCTTCTTCAATTCCCCTGACATCATTGGAAGGAGCAAGAAATCTATCACAATCTATCAAAGTTAATGATCAATTGGATCTCAATCAACTGATTGAAGATTTGATCGCGCAGAGATTAATTCACTCTGATAGATTACTAACTATAAAAAGCCTATCAATATTTCCTTTTTTCGAAAATAAAAAGTAGGTCAAGTTATAACCTGTATTTTCATATTTATTTTATCGCCTTTTTTGGAGAATCCGCCCAGTGTAACTTCAAGATACAACCTGCCCCATTGAAAGAGTAATTCAAAACTTCCAGATTGGTGCTCACTACAAGGGCTCTCTGAGTTACGCACCAGTGACCACGTCTATCACCATGGATTCTCAATTTTCGCCTGACGAGGCTCAAGATCAAGAGCAAGGCAGTATTTTACGATGGGTCCCTTCAATTGGAGCCCAAATCTCAATATTACCCTCCACGTTGGAATTTCGGGCCAACTTGGAATTCTATAATCCTAACTTAAATTTCGCCTCAGACTTTCAAATTCCACCTGAGGCCTTACAAAATATCATCAATCAATTACTTGAAGGGGCTCTAATCCCTGGAATACTTTCTACCCGATCTCAATTGAATGCAGTACCTTCTATATTGTGAGAAGTGCTGCAAACCTCTCAAATGCCAGGGATTGGCTCCAAACAATATCTACAACAACTTGTACATCATACATTATACCACTTGCTACCTGTAGCTGGAATGCACCATCAGGGATGCTCAATTTACTAGAAGGACTCCAATCCTTGAATAATTATATTTCCGAGTTTTTCAAGTTGGCCTCCAAGTTTAGCTGAGATAATTATAATGCTATTATTAATAATTGAACTTCCCTCAACAAAGTACAACAGCAGCTCATTCAGTTCGATCATGGGATATCAAACTTTATTGATGTACAGTTTCCCAAAAAAGTTCAAGAGATCCAGAAGGAATGGAGAGAGGGTGTTTCCCAACTCTCTGAGCGTAGTCAATCAATGGAGGAAGAAATTAGAACCCATCTTTTTCAACTGGAACAATGTACTCTGGAATTCAGTTCCAGGTCAATGAAGTAGAGAAAGCCTCTGGAAATATGGGTCCTCCTGGGGTAGAAGGACCTCGTGGGCCACTTGGAGGTGTAGGGCCTCGTGGACTTCCTGGAGCTGATGGACCCCCAGGTGCAGATGGACCTTGTGGACCTCCAGGCGCTGATGGTCATTCAGGATCTTATCAGAAAATTAACTCTCTCATGAATATGATGACCCACTTATGTGAACAATTCTCTAAGATGGCCAAAGAATGCAACCTAACCCCTGATGGGGTACTAATTGACCCCCTTATGACTCTGCAGTCCTTGTCCGATGAATTGATCAATTTAGGAAAGTGGGCCAAGTACACTGATATCTTATTACATGCTTGTGAATCAAAAGGGGAATTTCTCCAAGAGAAAATCGAGACTCTGGAACTCAAGTACAATGCACAACAGGAACAGATTTTTGAGCTATCTCCCCAACTAGATGAGAAAGTAGGGCATGCAGACCTGAATCAACGGATTAACAAAATTTGGATGGAAGCTGTTGGTCCTTACCCTCAATTTTCTTCTCAAGCTTCAGATTCTGCCTCTTATGTGTCTACTCAATCTGAACAACCTGGAGTGCATGTTTTGACTACCAATGCTCCCATGAGTTTCAAGCCAGTATTCAAGGACAAATACTCCCCAGGGGAAGGCAGCATTATCGCCTTTCTATATCTGTATGAAAAGGCATTAAGTGAGGCCACAGATCACCAAAAGATGAATTACTTGCCTAATTGCCTTACTCATTGGCTCAAGATATTATGGTTCCCCACTTAATGACTTGCTCTACTTGGGCTCAAGTCAAAGAAGCATTGATCAAAGAATTTGGAAGTGAGCAGACCCTATATTTGCAGAAACAGGCCTTTATGGGTATACAGCCCCACCAAAATGAATCTATTAAGGACTTTGCTCATTGGTTCTATTGGGAAGCTCAAACTCTTTGTAGCCTGTGGTCAGTTAAACTTGGACGATGCAATAACTGCAGTTCTGTCAGCCTTTACTACTAGGACTCAAATGCAAGTTTATCTGATAAGTGTCAAAAAAAATTTCCGAAGTATTTTGAGAGACAATGATGAGTCAGGGTAGTTGATAATTCCATCAAATTTTCTTAAAAATTGAGTTCCCAAGAGTATGTCATAACTCAAATTATCGAGCACAATCGCTGGAATGGTAAAGGTTAATTTTTCAATTTTCAGAGGAAGGGATGAAAAAGCTCCAATAGACCAAGTACTCTGAGGGCCAGCGGTGCCATATTCTTCATAATGAGAAATATTGGGGGTTAATTTGATCCATTTGACCAATTTGGAGGAGACAACATTCACCGGGGATCCAGTATCTATGATAGCCTTGGCATTGATTTGATTTACTCAGAAATTAATTCAGGTAATGGTGCTTCCAAACTGAGAGGATAATGCCAATAAGGAGGGCAAGGAATAAGAAGAATGGTCATCTTTATTACACTTAATTGAACTTTGCTGCTCTTGCTGCGCACTCACATCATTATCAAGGTGAAGAATCTTATTGGTCTTATCTCTTTTCTTTTTTTCATCTGCTTCCTTTTTAAAACAACGATCCTCAGTATGAAAGTAGCGATGACAGTAATTACACTGGATCGCTCTAGTGTTCTCAGGCATGGCAAAGACTTTGGGCTGACTAGGTCTAGGAGACTCATAAACTCGGGGTTTTTTGGAGAATTGAGGGGGCAACTCCAATAAGGCCTCCTTAATATCCAAAATACTTTGGAAATTCTTTTTGACACTGATCAGATAAACTTGCATTTGCGTCCTAGTAGTAAAGGCTGACAGAACTGCAGTTATTGCATCGTCCAAGTTTAACCAACCACAGGCTACAAGAGTTTGAGCTTCCCAATAGAACCAATGAGCAAAGTCCTTAATAGATTCATTTTGGTGGGGCTGTATACCCATAAAGGCCTGTTTTTGCAAAGATAGGGTCTGCTCACTTCCAAATTCTTTGATCAATGCTTCTTTGACTTGAGCCCAAGTAGAGCAAGTCATTAAGTGGGGAACCATAATATCTTGAGCCAATTGAGTAAGGCAATTAGGCAAGTAATTCATCTTTTGGTGATCCGTGGCCTCACTTAATGCCTTTTCATACAGATATAGAAAGGCGATAATGCTGCCTTCCCCTGGGGAGTATTTGTCCTTGAATACTGGCTTGAAACTCAGGGGAGCATTGGTAGTCAAAACATGCACTCCAGGTTGTTCAGATTGAGTAGACACATAAGAGGCAGAATCTGAAGCTTGAGAAGAAAATTGAGGGTAAGGATCAACAGCTTCCATCTGCATTTCATTAATCCATCGATTCAGGTCTGCATGCCCTACTTTTTCATCTAGTTGGCGAGATAGCTCAAAAATCTGTTCCTGTTGTGCATTGTACTTGAGTTCCAGAGTCTCAATTTTCGCTTGGAGCAGTTCCCCTTTTGATTCACAAGCATTTAACAAGATATCAGTGTCCTTGGCCCACTTTTCCAAATTGATCAATTAATCAGACAAGGACTGTAGAGTCAAAAGGGGGTCAATTGGTACCCCATCAGGGGTTAGGTTGCATTCTTTGGCCACCTTAGAGAATTGTTCATCTAAGTGGGCCATCATGTTCATGAGAAAGTTAATTTGCTGATAAGATCTTGAATGACCATCAGCGCCTGGAGGTCCACGAGGTCCATCTGCACCTGGGGGTCCACGGGGCCTGTCAGCTCCAGGAGGTCCACGAGGCCCTACACCTCCAGGTGGCCCACGAGGTCCTTCTACCCCATGAGGACCCATATTTTTGGAGGTTTTCTCTACTTCATTGACCCAGAACTGAATTCCTGAGTACAATTGTTCCAATTGAAAAAAATGGGTTCTAATTTCTTCCTCCATTGATTGACTACGCTCAGAGAGTTGGGAAACACCCTCTCTCCATTCCTTCTGGATCTCTTGAACCTTTTTTGGAAACTGTACATCAATAAAATTTGATATCCCATGATCAAACTGAATGAGCTGCTGTTGTACTTTGTTGAGGGAAGTTTGATTATTATTAATAGCATTACGATTATCTCAGCTAAACTTGGAGGCTGACTTGAAAAACTAGGAAATATAATTATCAAGGATTGGAGTGCTTCATAGTAAATTGAGCATCCATTGATGGTGCATTCCAACTACAGGTAGCAAGTTGTATAATGTATGATGTACAAGTTGTTGTAGATATTGTTTGGAGCCAATCCCTGGCATTTGAGAGGTTTGCAACACTTATTGCAATATAGAAGGTACTGCATTTGATTAAGATCGGGTAGAGAGTATTCCAGGGATTAGAGCCCCTTCAAGTAATTGATTGATGATATTTTGCAAGGCCTCAGGTGGCATTTGAAAGTCTGAGGCAAAACTTAAGTTAGGATTATAGAATTCCAAGTTGGCCCAAAATTCCAATGTGGAGGGTAATCTTGGGATTTGGGCTCCAATTGAAGGGATCCATCGTAAAATACTGCCTTGCTCTTGATCTTGAGCCTCATCAGGCGAAAATTGAGAATCCATCGTGATAGATGTGGTCACTGGTGCGTAGCTCAGAGAGCCTCTGTAGTGAGCACCAGTCTGGAAGTTTTGAATTACACTTACAATGGGGCAGGTTGTATCTTGAAGTTACACTGAGCGGATTCTCCAAAAATGCAATGAAGTAAATAAGAAAATACAGGTTAAACTCGACCTAATTTTTATTTTTGAAAAGAGGAAATATTTATAGGCTTTTTTATGGTTTGTAATCTATCAGAGTGAATTAATCTCTGTGCGATTGAATCTTCAATCAGTTGATTGGGATCCAGTTGGATATTAACTTTGATATATTGCGATAGATGGCTCGCTCCTTCCAATGATTTCAGGGAATTTAGGAAGGAGATTCTTCAGAGATATGCAAATTGGGTGAAATCCTGACACCAGCATTTCTGCTCTTGAGGTGACACAATGGTAAACTCTGAAGTTCTTATATGTGACTGTAACACAATGAAGCTGAAAGCCATAAGCTCTGCTACAGCAGCGTCATGGCTTGCAAATTTTTTTTACTGGAACTGTAAAGCTGTGGATTGATACACAAATCCCAATCAAGTTGACAATAATCTCAAATAGTCACGCCTCTTCATGGAGCAGGCCCTTGAGTGGATGAAACTGCCAGTGTACCATCAAATGGTGGAGGCAGCAGTCTACAAGGACTTAAAGCTGAGGATAATAAGGCATGTCTAGATACAGAAATTGACCTCTACATCGCCATGGAGTTCAACAATTGCGGGTAACCCACAAAAATGGCAGCTTCAGTCATGAGCTTAGGGCTTTCGCTGTCAGAATTAAATGCCTACATAATAAGTCCCCTAATGCTATGATAGCGCTTGACTAGACATGCAACGTTCTCTCTGCTAAAACATCAAAAATGGTACAATACTATCTTTTCGCCCAACAAGTTGTTACCATGGATTATTGTGGGGTTTATGGCCACTGAAGCCCTGCCCTTTCATACACATGAATTTTGCCTGCCATGGTATCTAAGCTGCTACAAGCTGGTTAGACAAAGGAAAAAGCTATTAAATGGGGGCCATTCCAAGAGTGGTTGCCAGAAATTGCTATTAACTGGAGTGCCAATAGCTTTACCCAGCCAAGATGTAGTATTGGCTTCACGCCAATACTACAATAGAACATGTATGGGATTGAGACAAATAGGGGATAACGAAGAATATTCATGAGACCCTGCGCAATTTCTTCTTCATATTGGAAAAGTGGAGCCTATGGCGGGATAATGCCTCTTTAATGCAGCAACGGACTGGGATGCGGTGGGATCACCCCCAACACAGCCTATGCCAGGATAAAACACAAGATCCCACTCCAAGCAGCAGCAGCCATGTGAGGATTATAACCCCTGAACTTGGATGGGATTGGAGAAAAATAGGCATTCAGGTCAAATCAATATGCAACTGGAAACAGTCACTCCCCAGCCCTCTCTTGCCACCCCCTACGTTGTGGAGGGGTTTACCCCTGCAAAATCCTTTGAGTGGAGTGAAGCGGAGATTCTAAAAGAAGCAGAACGCCTATCTACCAAGGCTGGTTGGAACAGTATCACTGTCTGAGACTCGTGTTAATGAAGCGCCATAACGCTGGAAGTGCTGCTTGAATATTTACATGAGGCATGCAGCCCTGAGGCCTCGCTTACCTGGTATCGCTTCAGTTTCTCATCAACAGAATCATTGATATGCAAGCCCTCAATATATCCGCAGCTACGGCCAGTACCTTCCGCAAATGTGGTATCCATATGCACCAAGTGCAAGCTTTCTTGACCAGAGGATTCAACTTAGATGGAGCGATCAGCTGGATCCTCAAGGGGAAGCCCCAACGGAGGCTCCAAGACCTTGTTCAAATAAGAAATTTTATAGTGCGGCAGCAGCCCCTCATGAGAAGCCGTGGAAAGGTGCTGGAAGTCATGTGGACTTTATTTGAGCATATATCAGTGGTAGGTTCTCTGATTGACAGGCCCTCGTATTCTACCTTAGGGATGCAATTAACATCCACCATCAATTGGCCAGGGAGGAGGAATGGTTGAATCTGATAGCTGTATTTTACCAAGAGCTCAACAGCATATTGGCTGGTGACGATTTTGACCATCACTGGGTACCAGAGCATAAGACTATCAGTTTTTGCTCTACAATAAACTTGACTGAAAACAACTGTTAGAAGTAGGATTAAAATATAAGGACTCCAATCTGCGCACTAAGCCCACCCAATACGCGAATAAGATGGTGAAATGGGCGACTTTTCACAACTTATTGACATACCATGCCTTAAATAAATCAACAAAGCAATAAACACTTTTCTGTCATACTATGGTGAGGTTCAAAAATTTTGAAAAGCTGGTGGCCATTACATTTCTGTCTTCATCTTGTATAGTGGAAGCTCTGTGTGAGCCTGAACCCTGGATGAAGACAACCAAAATAGCTCTTCCCCAGTTTATTCATATCCCAGGCCTCCAGAGGGTGATATACGTTGAACAAGAGGACGCCAAACAGGTATGTTGGTTTTGTTACCACACAGAACACACAATAGCACATTGTCACCATAAGAAAGGCAAATCGCCCCAAGATTACAAGTATGACCCTATAAATGGGATCACCAAATTTGGGTTCAAAGCCTTCCTTCACCCCAAAGCCAAGGAATGGATCCCACATAAACTTCCTTTTTAGATCTTGGACATGTAACACCATCAGCATGAGCTAGATGCTGCCCACCAAGAAGCGTAGGAACACAAGAGGGCAAGCGCCCTGAAGCTGATGATGAGTCATTCATGAACCCAAACCCAGAGTCATATAGGATGGATGAAGAACCACAACCAGCATCCCATCATGCCCACCCCACCCAGGCGTAATAGGCGGAGAAGGAGGAACTACGCTGTCAGAAAGTGAGGACAAAAACGTCTGTAAATGGTCATCAGAAAAGGAACCAGAATGATTGGCCCACCGATGGAACAACTACCCTCTAATAAGTAAAACAAACCAGGTGGCCAAAAAATGGCAAAAAACCCTGACGTACTCGCTCCAAACACAACTCACATGGGCAGTTGGCAACCACAGCTGATCACAGTGGCTTATCAGGTATCAAAGCTTACTTTACTACTCGCCCTCCTGCTTCAAAGCAAAGGTCTTATTTTTACTGAAACTGTCACTTATCAATAGACAAGGAGATGGAGATGAAAGCGGAATACCCAGTGCGCTTCATGCTAGGTAATAAAATCCCTCTCCTGACAAACCGCGCCAACTGTACACCTTCAACTCATTGCCCCTCCTAAGTGAAACCTGTCGCTAAAAAACCAAACTCTGTCTAACACTTAGTGCATAACCCAAATAATCCTCATACCCGTGGGTCGGGCGGACATCAATGATCATTGCACCCACGATGCTAAGAGGATGGCTAGCATACAAACAAGGACGATGAAAATGCACAACTTTAAAACTAACAAGCATATCAACCTAATTTCAATATCTAAAACTCAGGCATGCACCCATGTGAAATGACTCAAAACTCAAGCTGAGACTCCATGTACTACCCATGGTCTCATCAGATTGTGTGCCATGCACTTTGGTAGAACCATGTGGTGATCATCAAGCTTAACAAAAACATTTAATTAGAATTTTTGGAGGAGACACATTCCAGAAGAATTTTGTCGGCCATTGTTCATGATAAGAAAACTGATAAAATTCAAGTGATTGCTATATATGCATCACCCAAACATCAAGAAAACAAACAATTCTGGCAATCCCTGTCAGAAATAAAAGCCAACACTGCAACAATTATAGCAGGTGACTTTAAATGTTGGAAGAATGCAAATAGAAACACGTTCCTGACTTACAGCTGAGTCCCTGTAACAGCAGATGATATGCTGTTGTACCTTGTGACATTGGGAATGCATCTTATGATGATGAGGAGGAGGATGACCCTGAAAACCTTACGTGGTATAGTAGGAATCTAATGATGAACCAGTAAGCTGCTCCAGACTGTACTATATACTAGTCTTATTTGACCTAAGAAAGGCTTTCTCAAATATTAATTTTTATGTATGAAGAAAGTGACCACTCTATAGTGCAGGTAGCCATCAATCTGGGTGACACCCCTTCACCCGCAGGAGTGGAAATATACCTCTCCACATTGTGAGAGCCAGGGTGGCTCTGTACTGCCAAAAAAGGGCTTGATCAAATAAAGCATATCTAGATCATCAGGTGGACATTGATCCCTTAGACCGCTGGAAAAGAATTAAAGAAAAGTTTATGGGAGATAGTGCCATTTATGAAAATACCAAACCCTACAAACATAATGTTACTGCTAAACGGCTAAAGGTTGCCCTGAATGCTCTGAAGTGAGAGTGGTGAGAAAGCGATATATGGCAGTAGGAGTATCAGGATAAAAGCTAACAATATCAGGTGCTAATACAAAAACAGGATAATGAATGCTAGCAGAATGCAACCTTCCGCCACCAAAAATAATGAGAACGATGATTTGAGAGAACCTGGCCAGCCTTAAATAAATCCAGTCCTGAGCCAAAATCTATCAGGCAGAGACTCCCTAAGACGTCATTTTCACTGACCAGGAGTAATCAAACATGAAGTTGAATGGTTTTACTGTGACCTCTTCTACCCTAGTAAAACAGATAGCATGCTAACAAAAGCCTACTATTCTGGCTGAGCTGGCGCACAAGGGATGCTCGCTTGCTGACAAAAAATGATTTAGTTAATGAGATCACAGTGGAGGAGGTACAACGGGCGCTTAAAGATGCATCAAAAAGTCCTTAAGCCCTGACAAAAAATGATAAGAAATGCTGAATGTGATTTGTGAGTGTGCGGCACTGGAACTTGCCCAGCTTTTTAACCACTGTCAGTCTCACAAGTGTCAAATCCCAGGGAGCCACAAAACCCAAATTTTCTACTACACAGAAAAGGCTCTTAGTGGCATCTTCAGAACTGTCACCTGATTGCATTGTCAAATGACAATTACAAACTTCTCACATGAGTCCTTATGGATTGATTGATGAATACACCCCATGGACCATCCACACGTCATAAAATGGGTTCATCAAGGTGTGAACTATCTGTGAAATTATTTTATCAGCTTAAAATGCCATACAGGAGGGTGTAGGACCAAAAACGAATATCTCATGTTTTTGGACTTGGAGAAGGCTTACAATCAAATTTCATGGCCATTCCTGAGGTCAACAATGAACATCATCAGAATCCCCGCCACCTTTATTTTCTGGATAAATTTACTATACACAGGCCTCACCACAAGAGTCATACTGGTCACCAGTGTACCAGAATCAATTCTGATTGGACAGGGCCACCAAAGTGATCCCATGTCCCTGATACCATTTAACTTTACCGCAAACATCCTATTGACAGCAGCAGAAGTGAAACTGTGGGGCATCTGCCACACCAGCCAATACCCTATTAGAATGCAGGCATTTGCAGATTATATGGCAGTGGGGATCAGTTCAGAAAATGACCTCCAAGGCATTTATGAACACCTTTCACTTTACCAACAGGAGTCAAATGCTAAATTTAGTATTGATAAGATGGTAGTCATTAAAATAAGGAAACCTCAATTCCCTTCACCATCAGGTATATATTCCATAGCACCCACACAAATTTGAAAATACCTGGATATCCTCTTCACAGAATCAGGGCCAGCAGTTGAGACGATGAAACAAGCAGAACTTTCCATCATGTCATCTCAGAACTACTGGAAACACTCCTAATTGAACCTTGAAGGGAAGGTGCAGGTGCTAAATGTCTTCAAACTCTCAAAGCTTTGGTATGTAACTTACATCCTACCACTGAGCCCAGGCTTGAAAGGTAAAATCAAGTCGCTTATCTGCACCTTACTGTAGTTTAAGGCCCACGTGGCACCAGTCAAACTGGATGTCCTGTTCAAGCCCAAACACGAAGGGGGTATGGAGCTACTAAATTTGAGAGACACTCCTACCAGATCTGGGATAAAGCTTTTATCCAGATGATACAGTCACATATACGCTGCTCAGCACTAGCGTGGGGAGTCAACTGGGCCATAATCCAAGTGATCCCAGAAAAAATATTGTCACAATTCTTGGGAGTGGAAGCTGGATATTCCCCAACTACCATTTAATTGCAACTAACCCTGCTATTAGGGTCTATGCAACAGAGCAGTGAGGCTGGAAGGTTGGTCATTCTCACATGTGCCACTTACCAAGGATATGATATGACTTGACATAAAGCCCAGAGGGCAGCTATGGCTGTGGCTATGACATAGGAGCAACGACACCAGATCATGATAAATTCACTGACAAAGAAATCAAATCCTTTGTAATAATTTGTCAATCACTATTGGGAAACGTCCCCCAAAAAGCTCTGCCAAAACCTACCCTTTCACCCCCAGATCCTTGATAACAGGGCAAAGAAAGGTCATGGCATCAACTATAATCTCAAGGGGATGGCTATTGGCTTCAATAACAAACTGATAAGTTTAACTAAAGCTCAGCCACCTAGAGAATTTTATAAGGTGATAAAAACATGCAAACTCTATGGCCCAGGATACCCTATAAGCAATTTATGGTATGCAGTAAACCTGAGGCAGATATTGCCCACCGTTTTTTCAAATGCAGTATGTTTAAAAAGTGTTGGTCAATTAAAAGACTACTGCTAACCAGCAAGCAACAGCCCCTGATATAC
>JAKSZP010006853.1:0-115354 GCA_022478985.1 Massospora cicadina | reverse complement strand
TTTTCCCCTGGGCCCAAGCACCAACTCACCAATAGGGCAACACTGCCATCTGAATTAGTTAAATAGTCCAAAACTGAATTCACTTGAGTGATTGATTGAAGTTATATTTGACCCAAGCACATTATTTTTAAATAGAACGGGTTTTTTAAAAACCCCATTCCTTGACAAACTGAATTGAACCATCCATATTTATTTAGTAGATCGTTCGTTTTAATGCTTGGCCTGACATCAGGGTTGGGCACTTGGCACCCCACTAGTACCAACCTGAGCATATTTTGCCCGGACCCAGCGTTGGTCTAGGGTATGCTTCAGGTCTGGGAGGCCCTGTAATTTCACCTTCTGGGCCTCCTGGCGCACAGCCTTGACCTTGGGGTCAGTCCCTATTATGATGTCATGGGACCATGACAGGAGCACCATTTTCTGGAAAATGTCACAAAGCGCATCACTTCCCTCAGAGCTCACCAAACTACCTTCACAGGCAGAGTTGTGCTGGCCAACACTATTATCTTGTCTAAAGTCTGGTTTGTGGCCCATGCTATCACCTTTTCTTCATTTTCCTTCACCTCATTTTACGCCCTCTTTCTAAGGATAGCTTTGGTTAGGCCGCCCACCGCCTGTGCACCTGGATATTATGTTTGGCCCTCACTATATTGTTGGTATGGGCCTGCTCAACTTTGTGGCCCATGCAGCCAAAATACTTGGCACCTGGATTGCTTCAGTCACTAACCCCACACTTCAAGCCCAACACTGGTCACTCGTAGCCTGATCCAACTTTTCCCGCACCCTTGGCCTCAGGAATCCTACCCCCATTCTCTGTTAAAATATCTTGCCCACATCCCTCTGCTGTGGGCCCGCATGGGATGTCGCCCCACTTCAAATGAATTCTCATCTCCATGTGGAGCGCTGAGTGGAGTATCAGCATCAGTGGACACACCGCCCAGAGGGGTCACCCTACTATTCGCTTCAAACAGGAAGTACAAGGCTAAGCCATTCTGAAAATTTGATACCCAGGAGGTCCCCTACCATGGCCAGAGTGGATTATCTGAACATGTTGAACATCCCATACTCCATAGAAACCCAGAAAAACATCTGGAAGTATATCCATTTTCCTTTTGCAGCCACATGTTCATTCCCATGTGCGGCACTTCTTAAAATGGGTATAACGTACTGATGAGCAATCCAACGCATCTCACTCCTTGTGTGTTGTGTGTGACCAATATGGGACTTTGGTCCTCCGCCTGGAAACGTGCCCACCATCAAAAGCAATCTGGCGTGAGGTTCAATTTCTCTTTTTCCGGGATAAACACAGACCTTCAGCCTATCTAAGGACATTTTGCCTTGTCCTTGAATTCCCATATACAAACTTCCCTCCAAGCCTTAGTGATAGCAATTGCTATGTGGACTATCCACACGGTTGCCTTGGATGTCTTTTCAGGCTATACTCCCACCCTCCAGGAAGCTGTACGCCAATTCCAGTCGCTCCTTATGGACTACTTTCAAGCATGGTTGTTTGGTTATCTACCATCCCATCAAAGGCAGTCGGTCTCATCTTGGTTCCCAGTAAGGTTCATCATTTCAGACCCTTTTCTTCATATGTGCTCAATATTGGTGCAAGCTTCTAACCATGATTCCCCTCTTCCTTTATTTGGCGTTCCTATTGGCAACAGGAGACAGCATTAGCATATCTGGGGTGCCCCTAGCGTATATTAGTGCGTGAATATTATTACATAACTGAAGTGTCCATCTCATGGTCAGCCTTCCTGAATAAAATTTAGAACTTAAATTTAAAAATTAATAACTTATAAATGTAAGAACTTAGAATTTAAAATTTGAAATTTAAAAATAATTTGCACCTTAATAGTGTTAATAAAGTAAGGGATAAATCGTCCCCTGGTTGGATTGCCTTAGTTATGTAAAAATAAATTATGGGATAAAATAAGTGATATGAGAAAGGTTTAGTGCAAGCGCTATTGGATTTGGGAGCAAATAAGAAGTATTACCATAATCTTTTACAGGTAAAAGGGAAGTAAGCAACAGATAAAGACACTCATGAGATAGGGAAAACTAAAGATAAGGTTAAATAAAATTAAAATAGGTGTTGTTCCCTTCAGGAAAGAATTTTAGTCAAGATAGGTCTATAAGCATTTAGTAGTGACTTGTGGAGCACTTTGGTGGTGATTTATCCTAAGTTCATCAGTCAGGGGGATTTAAAATTATTGGATTTAACCAATGCTAAAAAACTTAAAGTTAATAGTAATTTTTGGTTTTAGGCCAAACATAGCATCTACAGTAAAATAGTTATAGTAAATGTTAATTGAGATTAAAAATTATATAATAAGTCAGAAGCCCAAAGTTAAAGTTTCTCCAAGTTATTGAGAATCTTGACAGTGGGAAAAGTCAGGCATATTGGGGATGATCTTTGTGAACTTCAGATTGGGGGGAAATATGGGAGCATCTTTCTTTACAACTTCCACTAATTTGCATTGTACTGCTGAATCTATGGATCAGATGCAACTCAACAATCATCTGGACTAAAACATGGATGAAAACGTACTTTACTAGATTCAGGGTTAGGCTGGTGGAAATTAGGAGATTTATAGAGTCTCCAGATTAAACTAGCATAGGTATTTATTTAATAAAAGGCACAAAATAGATATTTAAACTGGCAAAAGACCATATGTGGCTGATATCTTTATAGTGGGGGGAAGGATCTAATTGGAAGGTACCTTTAAACTGGCCTATCTGGCCTCCTCTAACTTTTTCCATTGAGTGCTTTAGAAGAGCAGCATTTTATAGGGCTTTATAATAATTTTTGTACATATCCATAATGGCCTTTACAATGGATATCTTGTATTAATAATGAAGCTATGTTGAAAGAGCCAGAACTGATTACTTTGCCTGGATTAATTGCCAAACATAGTCTACTTCATGGGAATTTTATTTTACTGGTTGATTAACATTCAAACCTCCCTGGATTTATTTTTAATAATATTAGTAATCCTTAAACTGCAACCTTATATTGAGTGACACAATTCAAATTCTTTGTCTCAATAAAGGGTTTCCAAGTTTTGACGCTGATAATATCAAATCCAGGTGGTTGAGGGATACTGAACCGGCGTTAAAAGGGTTTTAAGACTAGATGGTAGCCCCTGATCTGGGCTTCCTCCTTAAAAATCATTCTTGGTCTTTTATACAGGGGATAAGTTGAGACGATAGGCCCAGAGGAAGGATTTAGGATCCTGAGCAAAGACCTATTACACAACAACAACATGAGTAAGGTTGCATAGTTGTGCCATAGGTTCTACTGGTGTTTTGGTCTCTTCTTGTATTTCTGGGGGTTTATTTTGCAGTCTAGTTAAATAGCTGGTTCTCTAGACTTAATATACTGTATCTGAGCTTAGATAGTGTGCTGTCATATTTGTATGTAAAAATTTAAGCTTATACTCATGGAATAAATTTCTAAGTTCTTACAGATCACAAATAGTATAATGGGTTTATTTTTTGGAGCCTAAAGTTTAGTTGTTACGTTATCACTAAAGCTCATGATCACTGTTATGAAGTAATATGTTGCTCTGGTTCATCAATTTAAAATTTATAAGGATTTTCCAGTCTAATAATATTCACCGTTTTAACTCAATATGTCTATCAGTTATTAAAAAGGTTGAAGTCTCTCAGTTATGCAGATGAAAAGGATACCAGCTGTCAGACGTTACTTGACTCTTGAAGAGTACAGAAGTTAGCGATGGAGTGCTATATGAAATAGTAAACTAATGGTCAGAAAAGCCTATATCCAAAGCCACTTAATTTCTGAAGATAATAATGCATTACCACAGAACTGTTGGTCACAGAGGGATAAACAAAACCTGCTGAGGCAAGTTCAAAAGGCTATTACTTTGATTCCACGCAATTTTTCATAGTTAATATGCTTTATAAATTGTCACTAATGCCAGCTTTTCAGCCATTTTTGCTTTCATAACCTACCATCAGTTGAAAATAATTGGGCCTTGACACTGTTTTTAGTATTATAGGACCCTTTTCAATTATTAACCTTAGTATATATACTTCAATGCAACCATCATTTTTGTCCCAAGTGGGCTAATACCCAATTTATTGATGACATCAGGGCAGTGACCACGGTTAAGTTTATTTTGGAGCAAATTATTTACCATCATAGATGCCTTTAGATTATCCTAATGTAACGCTACTAACTTTTACCTCAAGGATAGTTTACAAGATGAATGAGCTTATGGGAGTTTGAGGAGATCTTATCACCCCATACCAACCTAAGACAAATGGGACAGTTATAAAGCTATTGAAACTATATAGAAAATACTTTGCAAGTTTGTAGCCGCATCAACTTCCCAGTGAGCCCTGTACATCAGATCTGCCATATTTATATATAACATTGGTCATCACAGTGCTACCAGATTTTTGTGATAACACCTCCTCTTTAAATGGCAACCCATTTTACTTACTTATTGCTTTCCATTGTGGCTGACAAAGATCATGTTTGATACTCAGATTAATTTAACTTATTGTTTAAGGCATTGATACTGATACTGAACAAAACTTATAGGGCATCTCTGGTAAAATAAGATTTACTAAATTCCTTGAAAACCCAACAATAAGAAAATATATGTACATTGAGGAAGATAATAAAGTGAATATTATTGCAATACTTACATAGTTTGAAGGATTTATAAAGTTAGCAACTCTATTAAAAGAGCCTTAAAGAGTTTTATAGACCACAAAACTTGATTCTATTACTAGCAAACTTACTGATGTTAGAGTCGTTAATAAGATCCATAATTTCTCTTGAGACTCTTTTTTATCAAACATTATTTAAGAATATTGAAGCTTGAGCCAGGTCATAAGGGTGATAACTCACATGAGAAATTAACTTGATACACTCATTGGAACCTTTTAATTATATTTGATACAACTATAGAATTGTTTAATAACAGGTACTTACTAATAGTTTGCAATAACATGCAAGCTAATTGCCAATCCAAATTTATAAGCCTTTCCTGAATTGTAACTCTTTGTTTTTTATTTACTTTTATGAACTACACCTTAACAAAAACATTATATAAATTATACTTCAATAGTTATTGCCAATTGTACTTTTAAAATCATGCCACTAATGTTCAGAAGCTGGTGGAATTAGTTATATATTACCCTAACTCTGTTTTGATTAAGGTATTATGTTATATCAAACTGTTTATATTGTTTTTTAATTTGATTTCTGATGTGATAAAGTTAAAAAAAAGACTGAGGACTGACCACAGCATAGCGTTTATATATGTTACTCTGAGAGATTGGTACTTTATCTCCGTATAAAGGCCCTATGATCAGAAACGTCTTTATAAGCCCCTGTGAAGAACTTAAACTATATAGTATTGTATATGGATCCCACATTACAACCTGCTTTTAGCTTTTTCTGTTAACTGATTAATAGAATCTCAAATAATATAGTCTTTGTATAAGCTTGCAAGTAGCTTTAAAAATGAAATAATATTGAAAGTACTTGGTGCCAAATTAATGCATATTAGTGAGAAAAAACTTTTTTACAAAGTTAATCAACAAAAAAGCAAGTTTAAAAAAATCAAAATTATCTTACTTGAGAAGTATAAAATGCAGATTCTTTCAGATGCCAGTACCACCTGAGCTCAAAAGCAGCTAGATAATCATACTTTGTAAAAAAATATAATAAAATGATATATTTCTTTTGATAAATCTTTGTATCCCTCTTTAGGGGGGCAAACTAATGCTAGAAAAATATTATCATTGATAGCTTCTACTTAAATTAGATTTTTATGTGTGCTAATAGGTATATGGCTTAAAACAGGCGGCTACGCCCACTCCATAACATATGGGCTTGCTCTCAAGGCACTAGCTATACATCCAAATGATCTCATTGGACTCTGGAGTAGAAGATCAAAAGCTATCATTAAGTTATATGGATACTACCTAGATTAGCAGCCTACATCTTTACTACACATAGGCGGCTACCACTTGTAACCACATGCCCTTTGGTGGCGCAGATAAACAAAATTGAGATATGTACTGTTGGGATCTTTGCCCATATTCCCAGCCTGCTAGATTACCTGGTGTCACTAGGGGAAAATTACCTGAGGCGAAGTGAATCAAAAATCGGTTGGCCCAAGTTTTAGAGGAACTATGTTTGGGGGATTTTGGGATATACACCTGGTTGTACTGTCAGGGATTGATCCGGATGAATACCTAATATCTCATTGGGCGGAATGGCTGACAAAATAGGGACATCTGTTAGTGATTAACTATCAGGTGTACCAATTGGGATTGGTTGGGTTTCATCGCTGACTGATTGGGAATGAATAGTGAGTTGCGAGGCGAGTGATGCCAACTGCAACTAGCAAATTTATCAATTGGTGAAGTGACCTGCCATAATGGATAAAAAGTCCCATTACCTAAGCAGGTCGCTAGCCAATTATGTCTGGTTCACTTGGATCAAGAGGAAAACGTTAAGAACACGTTTTCTGACTCTTTCTGCTTGAGGTCTTGAGGATGTCAAATGATGAATCCTAGCCAGGATGGGGAAGACCATCGCTGCTGAGATGAGGAAGGGTGATTCAATGGCAACAGCTGCCATTTCATTAAAGAGGTGTCAACTGAGGGTTAGATGGCCGAATCCCCTACTATATAATTCCCTAGGGTTCACTATAATAAAAAAACAGCATTTTAGAAAAACAGCATTTTGGAATAGATACAGATCAGCTTGACTTTCCATTTGGTTTCACCCATCCTGGGGTTGATACAGGTGATAAGGATTATATCAGTCAGGTGGACCAAGATCCTTGTATAGCAGGAAGCCAGAAGATATAGACAGCATTTAATAAAGCACTATTATTACCAACAGTGCTTTCCAGTACTTTACAGAGTTTAGAGTTACAGTAATATTATCAATTTGGTGTATAGTTAGACTATCAGCTTCCATTGTGATGTTCCATCTCAAGGATATTATTGCAGAAGGCAATAATTGGAAGACTCTCAGAGAGAAGAGTAGAGATCTGAGAGGGGATCTAGAGACAAAGGGAACAAAAATCAGGGATAGCTGCTGACTGTGTGTTGGGCCAAAAGAGACTGTCACCAGGGTATCTGGACGAAGATCATGTGGACAGGAATATAAGGAACAAATCCCTACGAGTACAATTTATAGAGTTTTTAATCAGAAGTAATGGCCGAAGCGTTGGGCCTAATAATAGTTCAAACTCAGAAATGGATAATAGTCTCCATACTATTATTGGATAATACATTTTATAAAATGTGAAGTGCACAAGGAAAACTAACCTGTGCAGTAAAAAGGTTACTGGGTTGACAACCAATAATCAATCCCTAAGTAAATTTTCAATTTGGTGCTCACTAAATGGGTAGTTGAGTAAAGAAATCTATTATAATGTCATACAAAGAAGATGTTTCCAAATTTTGGAAATAAGTTACTGAAGGAAGTAATGAGATAGAATGTGAAGAGGATCACATTCAGTGGCATTCACCTAGCTCAGCAGTGGAGCTGCGAGTGAAGCAAAATGAAGAATCTCAAGTTCAGGGAAAAGGACTTGCAGCCTAGATATTGAACTATCTAGTGCTGCAAGGAAACCAGTTCCACCGGATATCTACATGAGATGAAGAGTATCAGCAGAGCCAACTTGGGTTGGAATTGGGCTTGCTTTAAATAGTCCTAAGGACAGCAGGATCAACTCAGGTTGAAATTAGATCAGCTTTAAATAGTCCTGGGGAGAGAGTGTTTAGATGAGGCATTGGACGAAATAAGAAGTAATCAATATGGAGATTTGGATTGCCATACCAATGAAGATATGAAGTCAAAATAGGAAATGATTGATCCAAGATAGTAGAGGAAATCGTTTGACTTAATAACACTCAATCACTGGTCAGAAGTTGCTGAAGACGAGTTCATTGATTTAGGAGAAATTAGATAAAGCTAACGAAGCCAGAACGAACTGTGTAATTAACTATAGTCATGAAGGTTGAAAATCGTTTCAGGAGGAAAAAAGAGCTGGACAATCAGACGAAACTTTTGGCTGATGAGATACAAAGATCCAAAAGCATCAGTTGCTGAATAAGAGATGAAATTAGGGCCTGTTGGACGAATTTCCAGTCGGGATTAAAGGCCTAATTCAGGAGAACTGCCTGAAGTCGGCAAGTATGGCCTATACATGAGAAGACAGCGCTGCTGGTTGTATAGAGAAAAAGGTCAATACTAATTGGTAGTATTGAGCTTATGAGAAAATAATTGCAATGTTCTCAGAGGACCTCTGAACCATTTAAGGTTATGTCCTGAGATTTTGGTCAAGTCCTAGAAGAGTACCACTGAACCAAATGGATGGTTAAATCTTAAGAGGATAAGATTTTGAACTTTGATAACTGGTAGGTTAAGTACCCAGGACCCAGTTTGGATGAAGGGAAAAGAAGGACATCTGAGCCTTTTTGTAGGTTGCAAGTCTCATTGCAAAAGAAAATTCTGTAAAAATATATTTTTATAAATATATCAATTTTATGGTCTTTGGGTTTTGGACCTAAAAAATGACAAGAAATCCTGATGGCCGAATGGAGGAAATTCCACCCTTAAAGAGATGAAATTATTGGCCAGGGTAGCCAAAAGTCTTAACCTATTGGTTGACTAAAGAGCAACTCGCTGATCTGTCGGAAGGCCAGCAAGAAGAGATGCTCGAAATTGTTGAAAACTATCGGAGAATATTCACCCAAAAATGACCAGGAATTGAGATACACATGAAGTGAATTGCAAGGTCAATTATGGGGAAATCTGCTGATCAGGGTGAATTGAGATGATTCCATGATTTTGGGTCTCTCAATGAAATAGGATTACTGGCCAGGGTGGCTGAAAGCATCAACCTGTTGGTTGATAAGGAGCAGCTTGTTGATCTGCCGTATGGGCAGAAGGAGGAGGTGCTCAAGTTATTTGAGAAATATTGGGAAGCGTTCGCTCAGGATGACCATAATTTGGGATGCGCATGAGACATATTTCACAAGGTTGACACTGGGGAAAATATACCAATAAGTAGTAGACCAATATGAAGATCAAAAGCCATCAAAGTGGTAGCAGATGATGAGATCAGCAAACTATTGAAGCATAGGCTTCTAGTTCTATCATCAATTCCCTGGGTGAGTCTAATTCTAATCGTGAAGAAGAAGGATGGATCAAACCAGGTGGTGATCAACTATTGGAGGCTGAACAAAATTATGAAGAAGGATTTGTATCCCCTACCAAGGATCAACAATGCGCTGGATTGATTAGGAAAAGTGAAGTATTTCTCCACGATGAATCTAATCTCATGATACTGGTAGATTGACTTGCCAGAAGAAGAAGAAAAATGTGCAAATATTACCGCGCATGGGTTATACCAGCTGATGAGGATGCCACAGGGTCTTTGCAATGCGCCTGCGACATTCCAGAGGGCCATGGACGCGATATTAAGTGACCTGAAGCTGTTGTGCATCCTGGTATATCTGGATGATATCAATGTGTTCATTAGAACGTTTACTGATCACTTGCACCACTTTGAGAAAGTTTTTAAGAGACTGTCTACAGCTAACCTGAAGATCAAGCCAAGGAAGTGCCACTTCTTCAAGAAAGAGTTTGAATACCTGGGATTTGTGATCAACGCAAGTGAATTGTAGCCGCAAACCCAGAAGATAGCAACTATAGAGTGCAATGCTGTGCCAAAAAGTGTCTGAGACATCCAAGTATTCCTTGGGATGGTCAGATACTACAGAAGATTTATTTGGGACTTCGCCCAAATAGCTGAGCCTTTATTTCATTTATTAAAGGATCCAAAAAAAGGATTCATATGGAATGAAGAAGCCCAGGACTCCTTTGATGAGTTACGATAGTATTTGATAAAATTGCTTATTCTTAAATATCTGAATTCTGATCAGGAGTTTATCATTCAAACCGAGGCTTATTGATGGTGATTGGCGCCATACTGAGCCAAGTAGACGAACTTAGGGATGAGCATCTGGTGGCATATGTGAGCCAGACACTCTCAGCTGCTGAGAGGAACTACACCGTGACTGAGCGTGAAGGACTTGCAGTCATTTATGCATGTAAGCAGTTTTAAGTGTATGTCCATGGAACGCACTTTAAGGTGGTGATGGACCACTCTTCGCTACGTTGGCTGCACAATCTAAGGGTACTGGAAGGACAACTGTCCCAATGGGCACTTAAGCTTCAGGCTTACAATTATGAGATCCTCCACCAAGTGGGGGCTTCTCATCAGAACGAGGATGGCTTATTGTGGTTGCCAATGGTCCAATTGCTATACCCGCAGGTGGATGAGCTATTCCAGAGAATGGTTGAAGGAAGAATCGAGGATGAGCCTTGAGAAATCCAATATGAACTTCAAAAAGTGATGGAAAACACTGAGACTGTGGATGGACAAGTATTTAAGACTATCAATGGAAAGCGGCTATTATTCCCAAAACTGTCAGAAAGAGCAGCAAAAGTACAAGCATCTCACAAGGTTGTCAGGCATGGAGGCCTGAAAAAACAACTGACCATATTCGCCAGTATTGTTACTGGGAATTGATTAACTACAATGTCGCGGATCATCTAGCTTGTTGCGTGGAGTGCCAGTTGCATAAACCACACAAGAACACAACTGGATACAGACTGGTCTGACCTGGATTCGCTTGGCAAATGGTATCCATTGATGTGATATACCACTGGCAATGAGCACAGGGGGAGTCAAGTACATCATAGTTGCCATTGACCATCTGACAAGATGGGTCAAAATGAAAGCCCTATCCAGAGTTGACACTACCATTACTGCGAGATTCATCCTGGATCAAGTAGTATAATGGCATGGATGTCCGCAAGTCCTGCTGAGTGACAATGGGACCAAATTCATGTCTCATGTGATCCAGAGGCTAAATGAAATAATGGGGATCCAAGGAGTTATGTCAGTACCATACCAGCCAGAGATGAACGAACTGGTAGAACGGGTCAATGGGATGCTGGCCACGATGCTAGTAAGCTAATCACAGGGAGAACTTCTGCGTGGGGAATGTACTTGAGTTTGGTGATGTTCGCCTACAACATTAGTCATCATACAGGGTTGGGAAATATGCTGTTTGAATTACTATATTTTAGGAAGGCCGCGTTGCCACCAATATTATATTCAGTAGTAGAACTTACGTTGGGGATGAGTACCGAGCAATACTTGAACTGACTGATGAGTATCCTGATCAATATTCCAATCGCAAGCATTAGATACAACCTTGAAGAAAAAGATACAGGCGAAATCGATGGATGATAAGAACCAACTGGCATTAGAAGAATATTAAATTGGAGAAATAGTCGCCTATTGCAAAATGCATGGTTTCAGATGAAGAAACAAATTGGATGCATTGTGGTTGGGTCCGTTCAAAGTAATTGCCTAGATGGCAACTGATGCTTATTCCATCAAGAATCTCTTGGATGGAAGAGTTGTAAATCGAGTCCACACTAAGTATCTAAAGCTTTGGATCAAGGAAAAAAATAAAAGAGTTCCCAAAGGACTGATGAGCTATTAAGTTGGTCATGTCCTGATGATTTAGTCAAGTCCAAAAAGGACCTCTGAACCAATCTAGATGGTTAAGTCCGAAAAAGGACCTCTGAACCATGGAAAACCGGTCAGTTTAAGTACCCAAAACCCAGTTTGGGGGAAAAGATGGACCTCTGAACTAAAACAAGGTCAAGTCCCATAGGAAAAAAGAAGAATAAAGATAAAAAATTGATAAAAGATTTTGAGAAAAAAGATTTTTCAATGCATAGATAAAAAAGCTGATATATTTTTATAATTTTTATTTTTACTGGTTGTCCTCAGTAAGGGGATGATTCTGCCTATGTCGCCTCTTAGAGGAGGGAGGATGGATCGCAGTAAGAAGAAACAGCCCATCAAAATTGATATGAGATTGGACACTTGTGAGGGCGAGACCTACATGAAACCACGTTCATTGAGAGGACGCCAAGCCCTGAGAAAATGCAACTAGGGGAAGGGAAATTGAAATGTTGGAAGATGCCAATCATGAAACCCCAGAGCGGGGAGGAAAACAGCAATAGAGAAAGAGGCAATTGGTGAATAACCCCGAGTAATTCTAATAAGGCACCAAAGCCAGAAGATTTGTTTTAAGCCTGCTGATGGGCTTCATCAAGGACACAGGACATGTGAGCTTGTAGCGAAGAAGGAATACTCAATGGGGGTTGTTGAATCATGCCCCCAATTAATGCCATCATTGGAAGATAGCAATTGGAAGCTCTGGAGAAGAGGTAGTTGTGCAGAGAGCAATTACATCCTGCAAATGATGACTACAGGCTTCACGGAGCTAAAGCTGAATGACCGGTGGAAACCAGGCGAGGCTGGAAGCTTTGTTGACCAACTTCAAAGAACTTGTCCAGAAAAGCGAAGATCATAAGTGGCAGTATCCCGATCCAGAAGGTTGTCCAGATCAGAGAGATTCAGAACTAATGTCAAAGCCTTAGTGACTTGGGCCCAGAGTTCAGCGTAGGGAAGCTCAAAAGTGAATGCTGTTCCCGATTGAGAGCTCAGAAACTAGTACAGCGGGTTTGTAGAATTGACCAAGTTGGAAGAGGAACTCAGGGAGCAGATCTGACCAGCCAGGAACACATGATTCAGAGTAACTGGCATAATCTCCAGAGCATCTCTAATGATTTTCAGAGGATCAGCAAAAGGAGCCCAATCCAGGAGGGTTTCAAAGTCCAACTTGGGAATTGACAGCAAGATAAGAGTCAGCTGAGAGTTGTTAAAAATCAGGGTAAGCCTGATTTTGGAGGGATTAATACCATTTCCAGTAATTCGATGGAAGGACTAACTGCTTGCGCCAGAATAGGTGTAGTGGTCCTGGAAGGACCATATAAGAGGTTCTGTCAATCATCCCAACCCATCTGCTGGAAGATGCGGAGGTCTGGATTGGACAGACTGTTGAGGAGCTGCTGGTAGCGAGATTCTGAATTTGACATATGAGCTGGATGAGGGGGGATGTTGGACTTATATAGAAGTTGACATTATGCACTCTATAATCCATTAGCCTTAAATTTCGGGAAATTAATCTCAAAAATTAATGAGATAAGCTTTCCAAGGGAAGAATTAAGAATGACTTACTCCGAGAGGTTATGAGCAAAATAACGAGGGTGAATAGAAATAAGTATTCTTAATAAAGCCGCGAAATGAACATTGATGGCAAGAGTCTCCTGTCTAGGACGATGAGAGAATCAGGAATTCAAGGACGCAGGACCAAGAATCCTGAATATTACAGCGGGTCATATACCCTGATGGAGGGGGGGAAACTGTATCCCAGGACTAATATTGTCACAAGTAAATTGATCAGCCTGGCATGACAGAAGGTCATGAGGACCGCGCTCTGAGAAGGCGGTGGCAAGGAGGAAGAATGAAAACCGTATACCAAAGGTAATCCTGAGCAGCGTTGAGTATTGATGAGTGTACTCCACTTGAAACAATGAAGTGTTTGACCAGGTTTCTGAAGCGGTGTTCTCATGCCCCATCCTTTTCTCGCTGGAAATCTAGGCAAGTGAGGGGATGTGTTGGGATTTTTGCCCATACTCCCAGCCTGCTAGATTACCTGGTGTCACTAGGGGAAAATTCCCTAAGACGAAGTGAATTGGAAATTGGTTGGCCTGAGTTTTGGAGGAACTACATTCAGGGAATTTTGGGATATTCACCTGGCTGTATCCATCAGGGATCAATCCAGATGAATACCTAATATATCATTGGGCGGAGTAGCTGACGAAATAGGGGCATCTGATAGTGATTAAATATCAGGTGTACCGATTGGGATTAGTCAAGTTTCATCACTGACTGGTTGGGAATGAATAGTGAGTTGTGAGGCGAGTGATTCCACCTGAGACTAGCGAATTTATCAATTGGTGAAGTGACCTGCCATAATGGGTAAAAAGTCCCATTACCTAAGCAGGTCGCTAGCCAATTATGGTTGGTTCGCTTGGATTGAGAGGAAAACGTTAGGGACACGTTTTCTGACTCTTTCCATTTGAGATCTCAAGGATGTCAAATGATGGAATCCTAGCCAGGATAGGGAATACCATCGCTGCTGAGATGAGGAAGGGTGATTCAATGGCAACAGCTGCCATTTCATTGAAGAGGTGTCAACTGAGGGTTAGACGGCAGAATCCCCTACTATATAATTCCCTAGGATTCACTATAATAAAATAAGCATATTAGAAAACAGCATTTTGGAATAGATACAGATCAGCTTGACTTTCCATTTGGCTTCACCCATCCTGGGTTTGATACAGGTGATAAGTATATAATCAGTCAGGTGGACCAAGATCCTTGTATAGCAGGAAGCCAGAAGGTAAAGACAGCATTTAATAAAGCACTATTATTACCAACAGTGCTTTCCAAAACTTTACAGAGTTTAGAGTTACAGTAATATTATCAATTTAGTGTATAGTTAGACTATCAGCTTCCATTGTGATGTTCCATCTCAAGGATATTATTGCAGAAGGCAATAATTGGAAGACTCTCAGAGAGAAGAGTAGAGATCTGAGAGGGGATCTAGAGACAAAGGGAACCAAAATCAGGGATAGCTGCTGACTGTGTGTTGGGCCAAAAGAGACTGTCACCAGGGTATCTGGACGAAGATCATGTGGACAGGAATATAAGGAACAAATCCCTACGAGTACAATTTATAGAGTTTTTTAATCAGAAGTAATGGCCGAAACGTTGGGCCTAATAATAGTTCAAACTCAACTATGGATAATAGTCTCCATAAAATTATTGGATAATAAGTTCTATACGATGCGAAGTGCATAAGGAAATTGAAACCGTGCAGTAAAAAGGTTACTGGGTTGACAACCAATAATCAATCCTTAAGTAAATTTTTTCATGTATTATATGTAAAATAGGGTGTTCTTGAGATGTTTAGGATGACCTAAAAACACGAGATGGGAATTATTAAACAGCCTGCATGGTAAAGAACATTGACATTGGGCTTGCTGAACTTACATGGATTTCATTGAAATTTGTTGAGAAATATTAATTGGATGTTTACAATCATATGTTCTAGAGATATCAAAAAACAAGTAAGAGTGAATCATGAAAAAAATTTAATGGACAAATGACTTCTGAGAGAATTAAACAAGTTGGGTTACAAGGGCACAACCAAAACCCTTTATAATTAAAGTTTAGATTTTTATCCTATTAAGCTAGGACTCCATATAGGCACTTCATATCTGGAATCAGTACCTATGTCAAACTTTTTATTTAGGGATGCACCTAATATAAGATTTCTGTAAAAATATATAGTCCAAATATTGGAGCTTTAGTTCTGGTGGACCATATAGTTGAATATAAAATTTAGGTCATCAATAAACCAGGTATTGATCTTTGATCTGTCATGAAATAGTGCAGGGTAGGTATGGGATAAAAAGTTTAGATCTTGAGTTAAAGGCTAGCTTACTGTTATTAAGGGATGGATAATTATATAGACCAAATTGCAAGTTGTTTCTTCTGGACAAAGATAGTAGTCAATAAGAGCAGATATCTATACTTTTTAGTACCTGATATATCAGGAGAAATTCTGTAATAATATCACATGACAGATAGTAATCTTTATTCAAATATAGCAACAACCTGTAGAGATAGTATCCTCTCATCAGTCACTCTGCAATGTAAGGGCATTAAATGATTAAAGTGTTGCACAAGTTTCTACCCATAGTAGAAAGGCAGGAATGGTAGGAAGTAAATAATTTAATTTTCTATTATATTAATTTTAATACAATGCACATGTAATGATCTTTTACCCGTCTTTATCTCTAACCACCTGGACAATTCTTTAAAGTTTCATAAAGACAGGACAAGGAGCTCCTACTCCTTGAGCTATATAACTCTGCCAGTATGGAGAAGTAGGCTTGATTAACCTTCAAATCATGCGCTTTGGCCCCTGTATTGATTTTTGTTAAGCCACCAACCCTAATCCCTTACCTCAAAGCTGTGCTAGTGCTCTGGACTTCTTAGAGCTAGTTTGAAGCTTCTTTGTATCAACATACTATGCAATCTCTCATTCATCTTATGTAATTATGAGGGGGCATCCTCTGTACCTCATTTGTGCAAAATTCCCATTCTGCACAAAAAAGGGGGTGAAGAAGATGGTTTTTCTCTCATGACTCAGGGCGATTTTGCCCTTGTGGGACTAGAGGCAGGTGACGTCATACCACCTCAAAGTTGCCCTATTTCCCCCTTAACTGACTATCCAAGAGCTGATGCAACGGACTAGGGGAGTGTGGAGGTGGCAGCAGCAAGAGGCCAGTGTCAGAGGAAAAGAGACAGTCATCTCTTTCCTGTGCTAATTTTGGGTCTATATGAGAGGGCCAGTAAATTGAAATAATTGAGGGGCGGCAGAATTGTGACAGTTATAGTACAATCAGGATGATACCCACTAATGTTTTCTCTTCAGTCAGAGGAGGGGACCAATTTCAGTGGGTTCAAGGGCGTCAAATCTTTTTTATACTAATATGATCTCCCCTATGTGGTCTGGCCATAGGTGCAACAATTCACCCGCCAAAAACCAATACTAATTTTCAAAGAAAAATCACGTGGAGAGATAATTTAATGGCAATACAAGTGATAGTTGGTTGTCTAGATGGAGATTGATTCAGCGTCAATCTAGTTGCATAATAATGATCTTCCAGAATTGAATATTATCTCATTACCCTCAGTTCATGAAAACATTTATTCACTAAGCCCCCAGTACTTATGAATACTGTCCCTCACAGGTATAATGTTGATCAATTTTTAAATTTTGTTTTAATAAACAATTTTTTCTCTATAAAAGAATTCGTTAAAGTGCGCCATTTCCTTAAGCTGCCACCTACTAAGTACCAAGTTCCTCAGGTTGCGCAACAACTGGTCCATAATGGCCATCATCACTGCATTTATGCTCTCTCTCCTCAAATGAGGACATTGAGTTAACGCCTTCTTGGGTTGTCTCCTTTTATGGAAGCCATCTGGCGTCAAGGTGTACCTTTGCTGTTAGAGATTATTTCATCCCATTAATAAGGTTCTACTATCTCACCACACGCTCAACAACCTGTGGTACCACAGAAAATTTGGGGGTCCTGTGAGTCTTAAAGAGTTAGCAGCGGCAGTATCTGCTGCCACCATAGCGGACATAGCTTGGTTATTGATAGGTATGGTGGTAATAGAAGTCATCATCTTCCACCCCATAATCACTTCTTCCCCGCCCATTATCAGTTCATATGGACAGCTATGCTCCCAGAATTCTGTTTTGCATCTGGGTGTTCATACACACCAACTGGAGGAATATTCTCAATTTTATTAGCTAGCTCCATGACATAATTTACTGACCATTAGTGTCTACCATCACCACCCTTCTGTGAAAGGTATGTGACGTGATGGTCTCATTGTACCACATGAACTCGCAATTTGGTGCTCAGTTTGGTTCCGTTTGTTTGGTCAGTTGGCACATTTGTCAGGCGCTTCCACGCGGTAGTGGGGGGAGCTCCTGAGTATTTCTTGCAGGCTCTAGTTCAAGTCTCATCCCCCTTGGGGAGTGGATTCATCTTTCCCAACCGGTGAGATTGTGAACCAGGTTTTAGATTCCCTCGCCAAATTGCAGGTGCAAATTTTATCCAACACAGTGGCTTTCTCCTCTATGACAGATGCCCAGCGGAATGTTGCTCTGTTGGACACAATGGAGAGGGATGCTCACCATTGGGTACACAGGATATTTCCTTGACTAGCCAAGTGGGATTTTGACTCCTTTGATTATATTGATGTCATCAGTAGCACGCTGGTAATGAAATCAGCTCTCCTACTTTAATTCTTCACGCTAGGTGTGAGGCATCTATCTGGATTTTTTGTAAAAACTTTATGTGGCCATGCCCCTGGACTCAGGATTCCATTTTACATGTTAGTGGTAGTATTTCATGCTGCCCTGGATCTGGAGTTCACCAATCATTCCACCTGGGACATGCAATAGTGGTCACTGAACAGGTGTGCATAACATTAATCTCCATCAGTGCTACATTCCAGAATGCGTTTGGTGGAGTAGTGGTGCTATCAACAGATTTCCTGCTAAAGAAATTTTGTGTGAGGTACTGAATGACAAAATAAACATGCACAGTGTCTCTCGCACAACGCCCAGTTTGATCCAGGCTCCTGGGGTGTGTTTTTGGTGCTGAAGGATGATTCTATCTCCTTTTTTCCGTTGTTTCTCCTTACCCTTCCCTGACATCAGTTGTTGAGTTGGTTCCTGTGACGGACCTGGTGCCCTTGAATTCCCTGGTCCCCCGGTTGTTGGCGTCCCAGTGTGAAGAATTTGAGAAGTTTCTTCTCACAGAGGTGCTAATTCCCAGATTGATCATTTTTCCCCAGATGACTCCACAATTATTACCACTCATATGGCAGAGTCCATTGTGGTGGCCAATAAACAGGATTTTGCTTATTTTTTGTTGCCGCTGTAAAATCTTTTGGGTGAGCATAGGGTGTCAGTTGAGGCCCTTATAGATATGTGAGCAGCGGGGAACTTAATAGTTTTCAAGCTGGCACAGGATCTTGACTTGGACTTGGAAGTGGGGGCGTCTGTGCTAGGCACATCTTCAACTCCAATGGCTTTGTTGGAAAATTGACTTTGGGCTCTGCTAGTTGGCAGGCTAACCAATATGAAGACTGGTCAGCCCTTGCCATTTTTCCTTAGGCGTCAGGGCTAGCAGTGCCGGCTAACCCCTTGGAATGTCACCTGTGCCATTTTGGGGATCCCCTTTAACCTAAACTACAGCCTATGCAATAAATAAACTTATAACAAAAGGTAGAATAGGAAAATGGGGATGCTTATTGAAAGGGAAGCGCCAGGTATTTGTACTATTTACAAAAGGTCTACTGCACCCATCGCTGACCTATCAGCTCTTCCAATGGTTCTTCCAGCTAACCACTTCTCTTCTTCTTCTACTTCTTCTATTTCTACATAATCCCTTCCCCAACGTCAACCCTCTCACTCCATCATTCCTGATGTCCGAATTAGTTTTAGTTCGTCCTCAGCCTTAAGTTGCCAGTAAACTATATAGATAAATAATCTAAATAAATGTCAAAGTTGTATTCAACCTTTGAGTTGAGATAATTGCACTGGAAACTACTTCAGTTGCTCGCTTTTGACTTAGAATATCTTGGCATCTCGCTGACATCTATTCTCGTCTTATCTTGATAATAAATTAGACACTGGAAACGACCTTAGCCGCCTTGACTCATAATTGTCAGATCCACTGACATCAGATAATCAGGCAGCAAATGTCTGAAGCGATACATCGGCTTTCCACCAGAAATCCCACAATGAACCACAAATGGCCGTTGGTGTCAACTAATGATTTTGCTGACTGATTGGATCATCCTCAGCTATTAGTCACCGGTGATCCTTTTACTAATTTGGGGCCACCTATTGGCCCCACTTGAACCTAAAATACCAACCTCAGCGGAATACTAATTTTGTCTCAACCCAAATTGGGGAGCAACTAACCAGCAATCACATTTAAAGCACACAAAATTCAGTCAATAAACCATTCCGCCAAGATTGGCTATATCGCTCCAAATAACGCTTAGTAATTGGAGGATTCCATCTGGCTAAAATTTCGAGATTTCTCCCCACTTAACCAGATGGTAATCCTCCTAATTCCAAACTTAGCGTGTGAGGCGGGCGTCAAGGGCTTGCCCCTCCCCACCACCAACAACTGCTGGAACCAAACCACAGTGGCGCATTACCACCACCTCTTAACCAACCTTTAGCTACTTAAGCACCAATCAGAAGAGTCCCCCTGTAGTGAGCACCAATGTCAGAAAATTGACTTTGGGCTCTTCTAGTTGGCAGGCTAAACAGTATGAAGACTGGTCAGCCCTTACCAACTTGCCTTAGGCGTTGGGGCTTCAGCGCTGGCTAACCCCTTGCCATGTCACCCATGCCATTTTGGTAATCCCCTTTAACCTAAACTACAACATATGCAATAAATAATAAACTTATAACAAAAGGTAGAATAGGCAGATTGGAGATGTTTATTGAAAGGGAAGTGCCAGGTACTTATATTATTTACAAAAGGGCTACTGCACCCATCACTGACCTATCAGCTCTTCCACTGGTTCTTCCAGCCAACCACTTCTCTTCTTCTTCTACTTCTTCTACTTCTACATAATCTTTTCCCTGGCGTCGACCCTCTCGCTCCATCCTTCCCAATGTCTAGATTAGTTTTGGTTCATCCTCAGCCTTAGGTCACCAGTGAACCATATAAATAATTAATCTAAATAAATGTAAAATTTGTATTTGACCTTCAAGTTGAAATAATTGTGCCAGAAACTACTTCAGTTGCTCACTTTTGATTTAGTATATCTCGGCATCTCACCAACATCTATTCACATCTTATCTTGATAATAAATTAGGCACTGGAAACAACCTCAGCCGCCTTGACTCATAATTGCCAGATCCACCGACATTGGATAATCAGGCAGCAAACGTCTTAAGCAATACATTGGCTTTCCTCCAGAAATCAAACATTGGACCACGAATGGCCATTGATGTCAACTACTGATTTCGCTGACTGGATAGATCATCATTGGCTATTTTCATTGGTTATCCTTTTACTAATTTAGGGCCATTAATTAGCCCCACTTGAACCTAAAATACCAACCTCAGTGGAATACTAATTTCAGCTCAACCCACATTGGGGAGCAACTAACCAGCATTCACATTTAAAAGCACACAAAATTCAGTCAATAAAACATTCTGCCAGGACTGGCTATAAAATCCAAATAACGCTTAATAATTGGAGGATTCCATCTGGTTAAAATTCTGACAGGCTCCATACAAATTTATGATAAAACATGCATTTTCAGTGCACCAGTTTTGTTTCAGTGATTGGTATGCCGCGGTACCAAACCTGCTTTTTCTGTTTGTTCCAGCAGTGGGGTGGCATCATTAGCATTAGGTGAGCATTAACCTTGACTTCAATAAGAATGTCTTTTTGCAATTACCTGAGTTTTGGGGGAGTTTTTTTATCAATAAGCTTGCAACGAAATGGGGAAAAGTTCCATCGCGTCATCACACTCTCTGGTGGCTCTTCCACCAGATTTTCCCTTGCGTTAGTGACATATTAGAATTTTTTAATCCATAAATGGTTAATAGCCTTCCAATACATCCCAAGTACAATTCGGCTTTCCATTTGATGGTAATCATAATAATCAACTGTCCGTTGTATTCTTACATGGCGCAGAAAGACAAGGTGTTAAAATGAGGTTGGATGATATTCTTAAAAGGGGGTGTTTCAAGCAAGCGTCTCCTATTGCGTTAACTATAGTTTTCTTTAAAGCCTTATGGTACGTTGTCCCCAGCGCAACAATGAGCATTTAAATAGTATCCCCTTTCATAAACCCTACCCTCTACCCCTCAAACAATTGATTATTCAGGCATCCATGAAAACCTGAGTGTTTTTTATATTTTTCTCATATATGAATTTTACCAGATCTGGGTGGAAGAGGGCTAGGATTCGCTAATGGCGTTTTGAACCATAAGAGGCATATCCCAGTTCCGCATATTGCCCTTTGGCCTGAAGAAGCTCTGGCCAAATTTTAAAGATGATCAATAATGTCTTTGGTGCCCTCAGGTTTACCTGCGCGGTGGCATACATATATGATATACTCATTAAACCTTACTCTGAGCTACATTAAAAGGACCTTGAGGCATGTTGACTGTGTTGCAAAAGGCGAAATATTACATAAAACTCTCCAGGTGTGAGTACTTCCAGGACTAATTTACCTTTCTGGGTATCTAGTCCTGAAAGATGGTTACGCCATTCCCCAGTACGTTGAGTTAATAATCAAGTAGCCCACTCCTACAACCCAGAAGCAGTTCAGAGCTCCATGGGAACAATCATCTTTCTGAAAAAAATTTTCCTACCCTCTCACAGCTGGCCGTGCCGCAGCACCTCCTGCCAAGAAGAATGTGCCTTTCCACTAGATGTAGGAGTGCTAGAAAGCGTTTGAAACCATCAAGGTGGTGTCTTTGGAACCTTCCATTCTCAAACATGAAGACACCACCAAGCCATTTATTGTAGCATGTGACGCCTTGTCCACTGCTATGGGAGAGTATTGCTACAAGTGCATGATGAATTGGAACAATTGGTCACTTGTTTTTTTCAAGTTTGCTTTTCCTGAACAGCATGGGGCATTTATGATAAAGAGTTGGCCGTCATGGCATGGTCCCTTACCCACTGGCGATATCTTCTACAGGGAGAGTGGCATGAAGTGACTGTTCAAACAGATCATAAGGCTCTTATGTATTTAAAAAAATTAGAAGCTGGCGCATTGTCAGGCCCAGACGTATCACAAGTTCTATAGTTTTACTTTTATTTAAAAGTTTTTAAAAGGGTCTTTGATGGCTTTTCTGACTTTTTTGGCCGCAACCCTGCAATGAGTCCAGTGAAAGTAAATGAGCAGGAGTTAACCACACTAATTTCTCTGACCCAGATCTTAGCCATTGCTCCTCCCACAATTTTGGTGCAGTATTGGGCTCCGGACATGCCTTTGGTCTCTTGGGTATTGGCTAAATAACCAGCCTGCTTGGAGGGTTTGGAGATGTTGGACCAGCTGGCACTTTCCAATGCATAAGCAGTCTCATTATTCAATGGTGGAGGTGATTATTTAGTTTATGTTAATACTGATGATTTCATCCCACCTCTGTGACAAAGTCATTTTGGATCACCATGACCACCCGCGGTGGGCCACCCAGAAAATAAAGAAATCTTAATTTGCTTAAGCAGAAGTACAATTGGACGGTCATGTCATGTTAACCTGAAATTATAGAAGGGATTAACAGCAGGGACAAGGATGGTCGGTAGGAGGTCCAAAAGGTGAAACTTCAGGCCCTTCCTGATCTCAAACACACCTTGGATTAACGCTATGTACAAAGTATTTCCAGGTTGAGACAAGTGATGTGCCTAAAGCCCAGCCTCCTATTTCGGCTCTAGGGTTAAAACAAACAAGTTTTGAGTCTGACGAAAACGGGACAATTCATTTCATTAGATAACGAGGGTTTGAGTCCACTCTATTTACAAAAAAAGAGCTCAGGTTGGATTCAACTTTAGTCAATTACTAGAGTAAAATCAATTTTGAGGCATGTAACTCTTTTGAATAGAAGCATGCGCCTATTGGTGCATCAATGCTTGGGACCACTTCCGCTGATCCAAAATTTCCTCAAACCTAGCTTAAGTATCTTTGCTCAAGACCAACGTTTCTCGTTAGTCATATTCCATAATAAACCCTACTGTTATTTTATGTTTTACATATGTTGACTTGGGCGCACCTGTGCGCAGACCTCTTTGAGGAGGTTTTGTGACGTGTGAGCTGGTTTATTATTTAAAATTATCAAAAATTCAGGTACACCACTGGTTCTACCAGGTTTCCTCCAAACCTCACATTAGTGCACCCTACCACAGTACCAAACTTGGCTAGTAACAGCCCTCTGAGGAACGGCCACATTTGGCACATATAAATCTCATTATTACTCTTACCATGCTCAACATCCTCGCCCTAAGCCTCTTTAGCTCAAGCGCCCTCTACTAAGATATTTCTATTATAATAACAATTACTAGTTCTCTTGCGTTGGTCCTGTGCACCAAGCAACATCAAGCTGGAGTTTTGGAGAGTTATAGACACTCTCCTGACATTAGATGACCAACCTCATTCTTTTACATGCATGAACTTTTTCCATGTGGGACTTTTACAAAGCACAAATGGTGTGCGACAGCTGTTGGCTTCAGATGCATTAGGACTCATCACTGTTTTCTCTTTTTCCTGAAGGTTTGAGCATCTCAGCGTTATTTTTGTTACCTCCAACTGGGAAGTACCCACCCTTCTTGCTTTTACCCTGTGTAAATGGATGCTTTGCGGTCCAGAAATCTATATTCACTGACTTTCTGCCAAAAAGAAAAAAAAATTTTAACTAAAAGGGGTTTTGTTTGGTAACATGATTGGATGGTGCCAGTGGTATCCTCAAAGGTGTTCCTGGGATGATGACCTTGGATAAGGTCAGACAACCCGTTGCTTTGATGAGTATAAGTCATTTGCGACTAAAAACGCATTTTATTACGATCTTTTCACATTTACTACTGAGCCATGTCTCTTCCCATATGGCTCAGATGTATACTCTATTCCTATGTACAGAATAAACCCAGAAACCCCACATTTGTAACCACATGGATTTTCAGAACCCAGGTGGTGGAAAAATTGTTGAAAATTCACTATAATAATGTTTATGCAGTTGCTAAAGATATGTTGGGATATGTAGCCTCAGCAGTAAGAGTGGCCAACTATCCCTCTCCATTTTTGATGCAAAAACGTACCCTTAGGTATACAAGTGATGCAGAGTTTGGTGGTGAAGTGAAGGCGTTTTCTGCTTTAAATAAAGTTCACTTGGGTTATTTTCTACTGACTGCTACCCTTTCACCCCCTTAGGTAAAATCAGCACCACTAACTAGGTGGCTACTAAAGCCTCTAAGAATTTTATGAACCATAACCTAGCCGACTACCTTGAGCTGAGTTATGTGCATGGTGATATGGTCTGAGGAGAAGCTTCCCAAGGTATTCCCACGCTGAAAATTTTGGTGTTAGTGGACTACCAAGTTGGCACATAACATTTGCCTGACCACTTCCAAGCTATCAGAAAAACTTGTACCATATTATTTTGGGTTTAGAGTGGTGGCGAAAGAGTAATGTCAGGAATAACTTGAGAGAAAATACCCTTTCCCTAGAATTTAATAATGGTCACAAGTTAGTTGTTCCTTTGGCTAAATCCAACTTTCAGGGCTATTTGACCCACTGGACAAATATCTACACCCTCAGTCTTGCCAGTTGCTGAAGCCCTCTGTGGAGGTTCCTCTAGCTTCCTGTTGGAGGGGTTGGAATCTTCGTTTGATGCGGCTACAGCTAACGCACTAATAGAGCATTCAGAGTTTGATTGTGAGTTCAAGCTCACTGTGGATCTGATCCGTATATCCTCCCCCATTTACACATTGACTGTCCAGGAGAAAGAGTCTTTAATGTATGGGTTAAGGATCAATTGGCCAAGGAAGCTATTTTTCAGCAAACCTCCCCTTGGTTCCCCACTTCACTATGTTGAGAAGGCCAATGGTACCATACGCCCATGCGTAGACCATGGGAATCTCAACAACATCAATGTACAAGACTTACATCCTATCCCCTTGGACTCAAAGATTGTACACAATTTAAGAAAGCGCGAGTCTTTCAAGCTGGATTGTTTGTATGCGTTCAATCAGATACATATCAAGAAGGGCAAGGAGTGGTTGACCACATTATGTACCAAAAAGGAAGTTTCCAATTTCGTGTTTTCCCTTTGGGCTTACAAATGCCCCTAATATCTTTTAACATCGTATTCATGCGGCTTTGGGGGACCTGCTGTGGGTATGCGCGGTAGCCTATATGGATGGCATTTTATCTTCCCCTGACAATGAGTCCCATGCAGTACACCTTCAGCAGGTGGTGGAGCGTTTAAGTGCTGCCAACCTTACGCTAAAAAAAGTGTGAGTTTTTAATGTCCCAGGTCACCTTTCTGGTCAATGCCATGTTTGACCAAAGGCACATGATAACTCCAGACAAGGAGAAGGCGATTTATGAGTGGCCCACTACAACTTCAGTCAAGGAATTGAGCAACTTTTTGGGGACGTGTACGTTCCTTAAGAAGTTCACACTAAACCTTTCTGATGTTGCCGCGCCTTTGTATATGGTGAGTAGGGCAAAAGTACTAAGTGGTACCCCATTTTGGAGGATGCCTTCCAAGCATTAAAATGTACTTTGCTGTAAACTTTCGTCCTTCGCCATGTTGACCCCAATAAAGAGTTTATTGTTGCTTCAGATGTCTCCAACTTTGCCATAGCGGCAGCCCTATTAATTAGGTGAAGATGAAATAGAGCACCCAGTGGGAAGTTTTTCTAGAAAGATGTCTACCAGAGTTAAATTACGCCGTAAATGATAAGAAGTTGTTAGCATTGGTTGAGGCGCTTACTAATTAGCGTCATCACTTGCGTGGCTCATCCCAACCTTTCCGCATATGTACAGATCACTGTGCCTTACTGTATCACCGTGCACCTCATGTCTTAACCCTACAGCAAACCCGTTGGCATGAGACCTATGCTCAATTTGCGTTCTCTTATGAGTTTATAAAGGGCAAGGAGAATGTTTTGTTAAATGCTTTGAGCCGCAACCCTGTACTAGCTCCTGATCTTAAGGAGGTTGAGGTTCATAATACCCATTTAATGATTCCCCCGGGTAAGATTGTGTCTCAACTTCCCTCTCCCTTGGTCAATGGGCCAGCGCTCGCTTCTCTAGAAAATGCTGATGAATATGGTATGTTCAGAAAGGTTATTTTTCCCAGACTTTTCAGATAAAATATACTATGGTCCTTACTAAGAGTGCATTAAATTGGGAGGATCTATCCAGGGGCTATCATGTAAAGAATGAGATGGTGAGGTTACAGAGTCGCCTTTGGGTACCTGCTGGACCACTGCCCCTGGAAATCATCTGGTACCATCATGATGGAATCACCATTGGTCATCTGGGGAAATCAAAGACCTTGGAGTTGATACGCCGCACCTACAATTGGAAGGGCTTGCCTGCTCAGGTGGGGCGGTATTGTAAGGAGTGCCTGGTATGCAATCAGATGATACCCAATCGTCAACCTTTAGCGGGGTTGTTGGTACCAGTCCAAAAAGGCTGATGGGCCCTGGACTTCCCTCTCAGTTGATTTTATTGTGGATCTACCTGTCTCTGATGGTTATGATTCCATCATAATGGTGGTGGACTGTTTACAAAGTTTTCCCACTTCATTCCTTGTAGAACCACAGTCACTGCGGCAGAGATGGCTAGTCTGTTTGTTACCAATGTGTTCGCTCTTTATGGGGTCCCTCAGGAAATAATAAAGTGATAGGGGACCACAGTTTACCTCTGTCTTTTGGGAAGAGTTGTGCAAAACTCTGCAAATTCGTCCCTGCCGTTCAACTGCCTATCATCCTAATCAGATGGGCTTACATAACGAGTGAACCAGTACTTTGAAATGTTCTTGCAGTGTTACACTGACGCAGATCACTCAGATTGGATTTCCCATCTTCCCATCGCCCATTCAGTTCTAACAACACACAACATGCATCACCCAGTTGTTCCCCTTTCTTCGCCAACTAAAGCTTCAATCATGACTTCAACATGGAACTCAGTTGTTGATCCAAGGTGGAAGCGGTGGTGGAATTTACAAAAATGATCAATAAAGTACACCAGGTGGTGAGCACGAATTTAGATGCGGCCATGCAGGATAATATAGAGCATGCTGATGGTAAAAGATGGGCTATACCTGCGTATAAGGAAGGAGGTTTCATGATTCTGGATGCTAAAAACATACCTATCAAGAAATCATGTAAAAAACTGGGGCCAAAGAGGATTGGGCCAAACTGCATTGTCAAAAATGTGGGCCATGCCTCATACCACGTGGATCTTCCCCCTCATTTCAAATGTTTTCAGTTTTTTATAATAGCAAGCTAATGTTGTTTGAGGGTCCCCCTCCAGAGACTCCCAAAGCTAATCTCATGGATGGGCGCCATAATGGGAAGTAGAGGAGATTGTAGCCTTTCGGTGGGTAAGAAGAAGACTCAAGTATCTTGTATCCTGGAAGGGATTTGATGCAGCAGAGAACAGTTGAGTCCCAGTGCGCAATTGCGCCTATGCCCAAGAGTTAATTGTAGCATTCCATGAGCGTTTCTCGAAGGCTGAAGGATCAAAGTTTTCTAAGCTGTTGCTGCCATGAAGTTGGCCCCTGACCACAAAGCTTTTCCTAGGTGAATACCCCTTGAAGGGGGTGGATCCCAAAAAAAAGAGGAGAAGTTAATGTCATGAGTACATGACTTTACAGAAGGGACCAACAGCAGGGACAAGGCTGGGTGGCAGAAGGTCCAGAAAGTGAAAGTTCAGGCCCTTCCTGATTTCAAACACACCTTGGATCAACTCTGGGTACAGGCGAAGTTCGCCCAGGTTGAGACAAGTGATGTGCCTAAGCCCAGCCCCCTAATTCAGCTCTAGGGTTAAAACAAACAAGTTTTGAGTATGAAGAAAACGGGACAATTCATTTCATTGGGAACAGGGGTTTGAAAACCGTTCCATTTACAATATTTTGAGTTCAAGTTAGAATCAACTTCAGTCAATTATTAGAGTAAAATCGATTTTGAGGTATGTAACCCTTTCAGATGGAAGCATGTGCCTATTGGTGCATCAAGGCTTAGGAAAACTTCCGCTGATCAATGTTTCCCTGAGCTGGCTTAAGTATCTTTGCTAAAGGCCACCATTTCTCGTTGGTCATATTCCATAATAAACCCTACCGTTATTTTATGTTTTACATATGTTGACTTGGGCGCACCTGTGCGCAGACCTCTTTGAGGAGGTTTTGTGACGTGTGAGCTGGTTTATTATTTAAAATTATCAAAGATTCAGGTACACCACTGGTTCTACCAGGTTTCCTCCAAACCTCACATTAGTGCACCCTACCACAGTACCAAATTTGGCTAGTAACAACCCTCTGGGGCACGGCCACGGTTGGCACATGATATGGCTCATTATTGCTCTTACCATGCTCAACACCCTCGCCCTAATCCTCTTTACCTTAAGAATCCTCTGATGGGCTATTTCTATTATAACAACAATTACTAGTTCCCTTTCGTTGGTCCTGTGCGCCAAGCACCACCACGCTGGGATTTGGAGAGCTATAGACACTCCTGACATGTCATTTTCAATGATATTTTGCCATAGATCATGAACTGCATGAAATGTGTGTGGGTTAATTCGGATAGATCCGGTAAAGATGGTCTTCTCCATCCCCTGCACCAGGTGGAAGGCCCATGGATTTCAGTGTACGTTGATTTCATTGTTGAGCTCCACAGCTATATGGGTTTACCACAATTATGATGGTCATGGGCCACTTTAACATGTTCTCACCCTTTATACATTGCTTTTCAACCATCACCTTCAAAGAGACAGCCTGAATCTTCATGTGGCAAGTGTTCAAATGTTAAGCTTGCCAATGGGGATTGTAAGTGACTGGGAGTCAAAGTTTATGGTGCAAGTTTGGACCAAATTCCTGCCGATCTTGAAGATTAAGCTGTGCCACTCAACTGCACACTATCCTCAGTTGGACGGTCAAATGAAGTGGGCTAACCAGATTCTCAAACAATATCTTTACTGCTAAGCCACTGCTGCAAAGGATGCCTGAGCGAATGATCTTCCTTTGACTCAAATCTTGTATGGTAGTGGTACTTATGCATCTATTCTTTCTCGCCAAATGATGCCACACTGGATACAACCCATCGTTTTCTATTGGAATATGTTTTTACCAGAAGTTTTGGCTGCAACGGATTAACGCAGCACACCTGAAGCACCAGCCCCTGGTCTGGGAGCATCTACCCAAGGACATTAGTAATAATAAACGTTTTGCATAATGGAAATGCCTTCCTGCCCATGACATCGCGGTGGTACTAATGTCATGTTGGACATGCACCACCTGAAGATGCAGGCGCACTCCCAGAATTTTTCAAGAAAATGCTCCAGTCCCCATGCAGTTGTGGCAGATTTATGTAATGGAACGTTTTGAAAGAAGATCCCAGACCACTGGAAGTAGCACCCCATTTTCCACGTTTCTCAGTTGTCCTCATCTAATGGGAAGGTCCCAGCGGAGCTAGAGTCTATTTTGGTCGAGGGATTGAGGAGTTGGAGGCCAAGACAATCTTGGCTTCCCAGAAATCTCGCTGTTTGGTCCAGTATCTCAGGGCTTGGAAGGGGTGCCAGTGTATGAGAACAGTTTTATCAGCGCTTAGGACTGTGCCAATTGTGGGGAATTAAAGGAGGCCTTTTAAGCTCTGGAGCTTTATGCTCCCCCATTTCACACTCAAGAATGATACACTCTTGCTTATTTAGTTGCAAAAGCCTATAAAAATGTTGTGCTCGCTCAAGATTCTGGTGGTGCTCCTCCCGTTCAAAGAATAAAGTATAATGTAAGTCTGTAGGAGCACCTCCTGCAACTTACCTATGCAGAATTCCTGTTCTTCAAAAAAAGAGAGTAAAGAGGGCAGCTATTCCTCTCATGAACCAGGGCAATTTTCCTATGTGGTGGACGAGAGGTGGATGATGGCGTACCCTCTCAAAGTTGCCCCCTTTCCCACTTATCTCACCACCTAAATGTAGGTGCAGTATATTTGGGGAGGTGGAGGTGGCAGCGGTGAGAGGCCGCCACCAGATGGAAAGTGACAGGCATCTCTCCTCTGTGCTAATTTTGGGTCATAATGAGAAATCCAGTAAATTTAATAAAACAGGGGCAGTGGAATTAGCCAGTTGCGGTACAATAAGGTCAAATCCCCACCAGAATGATTACCTTCCACTTGAAGAAAGGGTCCAATAACAGTAGGTTTATGGGCATCAAATCTATTTGAGACATATTGGGATCGCACCTATATAGCCTAGACATGGGCAGAAACAATCCCCGCTGGGCAAAGCATCACCAATCTACTAGGTGGAATCACATATGGAGGGCATATCTAGTGATAAAATTTGTTAGAGTCATCTGACCAGCGGAAAATTGATTTTGACATCAAGATAGTTGCAGAATCCTGGTCAGCCAGAATTGATTGGAATTTCACTACACTTGGTTCATGTAAACACATTTAATCCCTGTGCCGCCCAGTACTTAAAGCAACCATCCCTCACAGGTATAGTTTTCGTTAAACTTCTAATTTTTGTTTAATGAACAATTTCCTTTCAACAATTTTCAGATAAAATTTTTACCATTTTCTTGCAGCTACCACCTACTAAATACTATATTCCTTAGTCGTTCAACAACTGTTATAGTGTTTATTACCACAGCATTGATTCCCACTAACCTTGAATGAGGAGTATTTAGTCAGTGGCCTCTTGGGGATGTCCTAATTCCTGAATTCCATCTGACGTCAGGATGTATTATTGGTGTTAGAGATTATTTTCCCATGTGTGAGGTTCTGTTATCTTGCTATGCGCTTAACAATCTGTGGCAACTCAGCAAATTCTGGCCCCCTGTGGGTCTGAAAGAGCTAACAGCAGCTGAATCTTTGACATTGAAGCAGCAATGGCATCGTTATTGATATGTTTGATGTTAATGGTGCTCATCAGCCACTATCCCACAATCACTTCTTTCCAGTCTGAAATCAAGTCATATGGAAAGCTATGCCCTAGCATCCTGGTCTTCATTATGGGTGTTCACGTGCCACAATTGGCAGAGATAGTCACAATTTCATTATCTTCTCTGTGACACCTTACCTCTCAATCAATAACAAACCACCCATATGATATCCCTGTGCACCTTATATAGTCACTTATAAAGGCAGATGGATGGCAGACTTTACCTAAAAATTGATATAGCACTCTTACCTCCACAGCTGGCTACTCTTTAAGTAGACATACCATCCATATCTTCTACAAGTTTCTAAATCTTACTACACCCATCCTTATCATGATAAAATTCTTAGGTTTATAAAAGGACCCTTTTATTTTACTAAACTAGTTGTTGTTAATCTGCTCTGTGGTGGATTTGCAAGTGCTAGTACCCCATAATACCAAATGTAAAAATTTTTTAATGAAATTATAATTGCAACCAAACAATTATTTGTAAGTTTAGTTCACCACGTTTTTTCTGAAAGTTAGTGTTGATTATTTAGGAAGATATGGGAGGCCAACGATTTAATAAGCAGATAAGTAAAGTCTAGTTTTCACACTTGGTAGATTGGACTGAAAATTTAGATAGTGGGGGTAATACTTTGGTTATGATTCAGGGGTTTATACATTTCTTATATATAGATGATTAGAAGTGGTATGATTAGAAAATGAAGATTTGTAACTGAACACTTATGGTAATGAATCATTCATGTAAGTTATAGTACAAATATCTGGCTATGGTCATTTCCTGCCTTTGATTTTAACTAAAATCTATTAACCAGTATTACATAACCCTTGATCTAAATGTGCTTTTAGATTTGTATCATAGTAACTTCATCTATCATGTTGACCTATTATATCAGGCATTCAGATTCAACTTCATCATCTATTGGATTTTGTTCTGCATTGACATATTTTGTGTCACCTTTATGATTTGGATCACTACGAAATAAAAACCAAAAAATTAATTTCTTTGATCCTGGCCAAAATAATTTTTAAAATTTACCCCCTCAGTATAAGCCAATTATAAAAAGGATAAAGATTTCACCCATGATACCCCATTTGAGTCTATAAAAGGGGTTCTTCAAGGCTGATACTTGAACTAAGTTGATAATAACTTCGGGTTACCTTAAAGTGGATTTTTAGTTCCCCAAAATTATCTTGAGGCGGGGAATAAGATAATCGGTTATGATCCCCAAAATTCTTCCTTGGAGATCAGTTACTCACATATCTGTAACAAGTAAAACCTTATGATTTATCATCACCCTCCATTTAACCTCAAGCTGTTTTTGTTTTTATAAAGTTTGCACTGCGCATACCAAATGAAAGATTATTTTAATATAATATGGGATGTTTATAAATTATATGGCCAGATGGGCCCTCAAACTTACCCATTGAAGCAGATCACAATTTAAGCCATTTTGATAAAGTTTGAACCTGCATAGATAATAGCTACGCTAACATTCAAATTTTCTTGGGTATAAATTTTGTTATAAAACATCCCATTACCATATAAGATTATAAAATTAGTCTTTGCGCTCTGATGATATAGAGGATGGGATAGTAGGGTATTGATAATACACCATGATAAGGTACAGAGCGGGGCTTTAAATTTTTCAAGAACATCATTAGATACTTCTCATCTTTTTATCTAAACAAGTATAAACTTAAGGTGCCATTGTATTATTAGTCATAAAATTTAGTTTTTTGTTTTTGGGGGGTTTAAATTTCTCATATATTCGACCATAGAACCAAACAGGTCCCCTTATTTAGATATTCCACTTAATTAAACCTAACGGCTTCCACAGCTTAGGTTGAACTGTAAGGGTTAGATGGGATATATTTTCTTTACAACTTTTCACCCAGGGTCAATTAGCTTCAAAATAAAATTTGTCTACTATGTTTCCTTTTGGAGGGTTAACTAGACTGGGATCATGATCTAAGATTAATCTAAGTTTAACAAAGACAAAGCTTTCTGTAGGGATGGTGTTTTTTTATAACCAACTTCACAAAAAGGAGGAGGTTCTCAATTCGACCAGTATATATGTTTTTTTGTTTTTTTTCTATGTTTTTAAGCGCATTACCCTGAAACTACTGGAACAATTTAGATCAATTTATAAATGAAGTTGATGCTCCAAACTAGAACCCATTCTAATTAGTAAGTATTGGTACAGTATCTTAAAAGTAATTTATTATTTATATCAAAACTTATCACAAGTGATGGTGGGCAATTATAAAACTAGTTTATTGTCATATAAACTTAATTCTAGCATTGGTGAAGTGATAGTTTTGAAGCAACTTTGTATGATTATTTAGTACTAGCATCCTGATACCTTTGCTTTTCTATAGTGTTTATAGCTTACCAAAATAATTAGAATTGTTATTTTAATTTTTATATTATAGATAACCCAAACACTTGGCCAACCCTATTGAACTTATTGATTTAACAAGTTTTACCTTCCACTCATCTAAAACCAATAGCCCTACAAATCAACCACTAACTACTGATCACTCAATCTTATTTAAATACAACTCTAACTATTAGATCAAAAAGTAAATTGGTGTTATCTGGCGTTACTCAGGTTTGATAGAAAAGCAATTTGAAATAATTTAAATTAGTTTTTATACCATGAGATAGTCCGTTTTACCCAGCATTGTTTTTGGATACAATTATATGGATATTATAAGAGCATATTAGTTTATATAAAATAATAGATGGCCATCAATACGTTTAGGAGAAATCATACCTATCAAATTAACCAAAAGTTACTAGATTTACTAAAAACCATTTATCATATCAAATCAACTTTAAATACTAACCTCTTAGCATCTGTCAAAACTATTCAAGCTATTGATCAATCAAAAACTTACTACTTATTATATCTATTAGCTTATTAATTAGCTAAATGACCACCAACCGCTTGGCAAATCCATTTTACAATAAACTATCAAATCATAAAATATCAAGCTTCTCAGTCATAAAAATATATCAATTGATGTTAAAAAATATAGAAAATTTCTTCCACATATAACTTTTTAGTTTGCTATTAAAATTAAAAAGGCTTTTCTTTCTTATTGCAATCACTAATTGCAACTGATTCAATTCAAGACTAAGTAACTTTGATAATCTCTTCAAGGTGATTAGTGTGCGCCCAATGTTGGGTAGAGGTTGGTCTAGTGTTGTAAAGGGCACAAGATCAGTTTTTGCCCTATCCAAAGTTTGGAAATGCCCAGTGACACCAGGGGCCAGCACAAAACTAAGAAAGCAGCCGTGAGTATTTACTGGAGATTTAAGCTTGTCAAACCAAATGCAACCAATACATCAAAACTCCGCATTCCCAGACCCTGTCATCAGTAGAGCATGGGCTTCAGGTTTTTTTTTGGATATTAATTAAATAACACTGTGGGAAAAGCTCTGTAGCAATGTACACAAACACTTCCCATCCGTCATGTACATAGCACCTCATTTTATGACCTGGGGCTGGCTAGACTTTGGGTTTGAAACCACAAAAGCAGCAGACAAAGCTTCATAGGTGCATGTGATGGTCAATCTCTCAGATGGTCAATGGGTGGTCAAAATGAAGCATACTCAATGGATTAAATATAACCAAATTTTTGTTACTTTTGACTTTAGCCCCACAATGGTGAGATGTACTGTACTTGAACACTACCTCTTGGATGGATTAAAAAGCTATAATTTCTACACACTTCTGAAATCAGCGCTTTACGCTTATTCTCGAGCTTAGCATGGGAAAAGCAATTGCAGTGATCACCCCATCCATGGTCTTTGTGGAAGACTTGACCCAAATTTCACACACAGCAGTGCTCAATATTGAGGGGGCAAAAATTCTGCCCATTCCACATTATAGTAGATAGTGCACCCCCTATCTTCACCTTTTGTCATGCTTTTGGCCATAAGGCACACACCTGCCCCTCCAAAGAGGGCATCACTCAGAATGAAATCCTCTCTAACGCAATGGGAGCGCTGAATCCCATCAAAAGCCAGCCATTGACACTGATGTCTCTTTCCCATGATGTGCACAGAGGTGTTACATTCAGGTAAAACCTGTGTCCATACAAGAGTGCAAAAAAGCCAAATAGGCCCGTTGAGCAGTGGCCAAGGCAGCAGCGTCAGCAGCATCTGTGATCCTGCCTGCCCAGACCCAAGCTGACATTGAAAGAGCATTCACAGTGTAAGCAGCTTGATAATCTGCTCACCAATTATATTGAGGCCACCAACCTGCAGAACAGATGTTTGAGCTGGATTTACCTGACCAAAATTACTATGCGCTGATAGAAACTGATCCCAACAACCCTTTCTCCACCAAGTTTTTGTCAACATCCGATGATTTATCACAGGAGCACAACAAACTGAAAGGTCAATCCAAAGCAAAAAAACATTAAAGCCAATGCTAAACCCACAGCAAAGTATAACCTCAAGGACTAGTACACACCACCTACCACTAAGTTGCATTTAAAATCTGTAGAGATAGTAATTCTTGAAGGGCAAAGGGGCCCTTCCCATTGAACCTAAGGTGTGATGGGGGATCCTTCCCAATAGGGACGTTGAACATATCTGGACTCAAGGCCACCATGTTAGCTAAGAAATTGATTTTTACAAAATAATTTACCTATAGACATCCTGGCCATTTATTAATCCTACTTTCCATACTGCTTAAAATACATGGGCAACCATGCTCCTCCAATTCCTTTTCTTTTGGTCGCCGCATTGTGGGGTGCTTACATATGTGACCCTTAGCTTTAAATTAATATCAAAAATTTCCTATCTCTATGGAAATGTCCTGATTATTGTCATGTGCACATGACATCATAGTGGGGACTAAACCCAAAGATTAGGCTGAGCACCAGGAGGCCCAGAGGGTGAAGCTACAGGCCCTCCCTGACCCGAGGCACACCCATGACCAACGCTGGGTTCAGGCAAAATATGCTCAGGTTGGGACTAGTGGTGTTCCAAGTGCCCAGCCTCTCACAATGGCCCAGTTATTAAATTGGATGGTGTACCAAATTAACACGGATAGTTCCATTTAGTTCGTTGAGGAACAGGGTTTCAAAACCCATTCCACTTACAAAACAACGCGTTTGGGTCTTATCCAACTTCAATTGATCACTTGAGTGAAGTGGGTTTTGGCCTATTTAACTATTTCAGATGAAAGAATTAGCCTATAGGTGGGTCAGTGCTTGGGCCCACTGCAGCACATCCCATATTTCCCCGTCTGAGCTTAAATACATTTTCCTCAACCAACATTCCTTGTTGGTCGACTTCCCAAAATAAACCTTTCCCCATTTACATTATTTTTACAATTTTATGATATTCTGAACGCTCCTGTGCGCAAACCTCTTTGAGGAGGTCTCGTGCTCTGTCACCCTTGCCATTGCAAATACATTGCAGCTCTCACCTTGTGCACCGTTTGTTTGCCCAGGTACCCTTCAACCTGGGTTGCTTAGCCCCTTTCAATATGTGCCCCGCATCACTTTTAATAAAGTTTTTATTGTAAAACTCGCTTTTCTAAGCCTAAGCTGTTATTACTCCAGCACCCTCTGATTGGGCTCTAATGACTTTGGCACTAACAACTACTTCCCTGGCGTTGGTCTTATGCACCATGAACTACTACACTGGTAACAGGAGATTTATAGAGACTCTCCTTGCATTAGATGACCAACCCTTTAACTCTATGTGCACAAACTTTTTCCGTGTGGATCTTTTCCAAAGTGGGTACAGTGGGCGCCAGCTGTGGGAGTCAGCTGTTGTTAGCCGCACCGCAGTTTCCTATTTTTCCCAACAGTTGGAGCAACTTGGCATTATTATGGTTGCCTCCAACTGGAAAATATCCACCCTTCATGCTCATACCTGGTGGATATGGATGCTTCGAGGTCCAAAAGTCCTGATTCCCTGACTTTCTGCCAAATTTGTCAATGTCAAATTAAATAAATGAGTTTCCTTTTGCCCGCGCATTCATCTGATGCCATTGGAATCGGCGCAGATGGGCCTGGGGGTGTTGGCCATGGATAACGCCGGGCATTCCATTGCAGTTTAAGGTACAGGGTCATTCATGTCTAAAAACGCATTTTATAATGAAACCCTGAGATATATTTCTGAACCATATTGCCCTCTCATGGTTAAGATCTGGAACCCATACCTGTGTGTGGAATCACACTAGAAAATTCCCATTTGACCGCTTCCATGATTTGCAGCACTCAGGAAGTTGAAAAAGAACTGCGTTTACAATATGAAAACAACTATGCACCTGCAGAAGAAATGGAAGGGTATGTGGCCTCAGTAGTAAGAGTGGCCAACTATCCCTCCCCTATTTACATTTCAAAACCTAGCCTTATGGTTTGCTCAAGCCAGAAGAAAATTTAGGTGAAGTGGGGGCGTTTTCTGCTTTAATTAAATCCCACTCTGTATACTTCCTCTTGACTGTTACCCTTGCATCCTCTCTTAGGAAGTTCATCACAACTATTTTAGTGGATACCGGTGCCACAAATAATTTTATTGACCAAACCTTGCTAACTACCTTGAGTTGAGTTACTCACCAGGTGGTATGCTAAAGGTGGGGCTTCTCAAGGTATCCCTACGCTGAACGTCATAGGGTTGGTGGACTACCAGGTGGGCACCTATTTTCTGTCCGACCTTTTTAAGCTATCAAGCACCTCTTGTTCACCATTATTTTGGAGTTGAATGGCGGAAAAATTTTGACGTTTTGACTAGTTTGAAAGAAAACACTATATCCTTGTCTTTGGTAAACGGTCACCAGTTGATTGTTCCCTTGTCAGAGGATACTTCCCAGAGTCCATTACCTCATTGGCCCAATGTTCCCACACCTTATCTTGCTCCTTTGCTGAAGACAACCCCTCCTCCGTGGGATTTTTCTTACCTTCCTGTTTGGAGGGTTTGGAATCCTCTTTTAATGCAGCATCCACAACGCACTCTCTGAGCACTCTGAGTTCAATTGTGACTTCAATCTCACGGTGGATCTGATGAATATATATTCCTCCATTTACCCATTGACTGTCTGGGAGGAAGAGGCGTTGGATGTGTAGGTGAAGGAACAGTTGGCCAAAGGTGCGATTTTTCAACGTACCTCCCCTGTGTAGCTCCCCCTTCTCTTTTTGGAGAAGTCTGATGGTACTTTACGCCCATATGTGGACTATAAGAACCTTAACAATGTCACTCTACCAGACCTCCATCCCATCCCTTTGGATTCACAGATTGCGCGCTATGTGGAGAAGGCGAAGTTCTTCTCCATGCTGAATTGCTTCAATACGTTTAATCAGATCCAGATAAAGAAGGGCCAGGAGTGGTTAACTGCCTTCCACACCAGAAAAGGAATATTCCAGCATCAGGTCATGTCCTTTGGGCTTAAGAATGCTCCCTTGCTATCTTTCAATGCCGCATTGATGCAGCATTGAGGACCTGTTAGGGGTATGCGCGGTTGCTTACATGGTGATATCTTGGTGTTTTCCCCTGATCAGGAGTCCCATGCAATTCATCTTTGGCAATTAATGGAGCGTTAAAGGCAACCAGCCTTATGATGAAAATTTCAAAGTGCGAGTTCTTCAAGTCCAGGTCACGTTTCTGGGCAATGTTTTGTTTGACCAGGGACACATGATAACTCCAGACAAGGAGAAGGCAATTCGTGAGTGGCTACCCCCACCTCAGTCTAGGAATTGAGGAGCTTTTTGGGGATGTGCACTTTCCTCAAGAAGTTCACTCCCAGTCTTTCTGAGGTGGCGGCTCACTTATACAAGGCTAGTGGGGCTAAGGTGCTTCATTGGTCCCCCATTTTGGAGGATGCTTTCCAAGCAGTGAATTGCACCCTGTTGTCCACGTCTGTTCTTCGCCATGTCAATTCTTCAAAGGAGTTCGTTGTGTCTGATGATGCCTCCAACTTCGCCATAGTGGCCGCCTTGTTACAAGTATTCAAAGATGGGATAGAGAATCTGGTGGGATATTTTCTAGATAAATGTCTTTTCCAGAGTTGAATTGCGCTGTTTATGACAAGGAATTACTAGCAGTGGTGGAGGTGCTGACATATTGGCATCACCACTTGCATGGATCTACCCAACATTCCTCATACATACAAACCACCGTGCCTTGATTTACTATCGCGCTCCTCATGTTCTAACCCCATGGTAGACCTGTTGGCATGAGACCCTTGCCCAATTTGCGTTCATGTATGAGTTTACTAAGGGCAAGGATAATAGTTTGGCGGATGCTTTGAGCCGCAACCCTGCTTTAGCCGCTGAACTTAAGGAGGTAGGAGCGCACAACACCTAGGTTATGATTCCTCCAAGTAAAATTCTGTCACTACTCCCCTCTCCATGGCTAACGGTCCAGCGCTTGCACCTCTGGATAACGCGGAGGAATATGGTATGTTCATAAAGGTCTTCCCCTCTCAGCTGCTTTCAGGCGAATACTATGGTACTTGCATAGAGCGCTTCAACCAAGAGGATCTATCCAGGGGCTATCATGTAAAGGATGAGATGGTGAGGTTACAGAGTCGCCTTTGGGTACCTGCTGGACCACTGCGCCTGGAAATCATCCAGGACCATCATGATGGAATCACCATTAGTCATCTGGGGAAATCAAAGACCTTGGAGTTGATACGCTGCACCTACAATTGAAAGGGCTTGCCTGCTCAGGTGGGACAGTATTGTAAGGAGTGCCTGGTATGCAACCAGATGAAACCCATTTGTCAACCTTTAGAGGGGTTGTTGGTACCAGTCCAAAAAGGCTGATGGGCCCTGGACTTCCCTATCAGTTGATTTTATTTTGGATCTACCTGTCTCTGAAGTTTATGATTCCATCATGGTGGTAGTGGACTGTTTACAAAGTTTGCCACTTCATTCCTTGCAGAACCACAATAACCGCAGTGGAGATGTCTAGGCTTTTCGTCACCCATGTGTTTGCACTCCATGGGGTTCCCCAAGAGATTATTAGTGACCTGGGACCCCAATTTACCTCTGTCTTTTGGGAAGAGATATGTAAGAATCTTCAGATTCGCCCCTGCCATTTGACTGCATATCACCCTCAATCAGATGGGCATACTGAGCGAGTGAACTAATGCTTGAAACAGTTCCTGCGGTGGTACACTACCGTGGATCATTCAGATTGGGCTTCTCATCTTCCTATGGCCCAATTTAGTTACAACAACATGCTGCATTCCTCAATTGGTTGTTCCCCATTTTTCGCCAGCCATGGCTCTAACTCCGCCTTTAACATGGATCCCAGCTGTGGGTCAAAAATTGAAGCGGTGGTGGACTTTGCCAAGACCATCAAGAAGGTCCACCAGGGGGTTTCAAAATCTTGGAGGCGGCTATGCAGGTATATAAGGAGAATGCTGATGGGAAGCGCCAAGTGTGTCCCACATACAAGGAAGGAGATTCCATGATTCCTGATGCTCGGAACATCCCTATCAAGCAGCCATGCAAGAAGCTAGGACCTAAGAGGATTGGCCTCTACCGCGTGGTTAGAAAGGTGGGCCATGCCTCATACCAGCTATATTTCCCCCTTCATTCCGTATTTTCTCTGTGTTTCATGAGAGAGCAAACTCACGGTTTTGAGGGCCCCCCACCAGAGACTCCCAAGGCCTATCTCATATATGGGGCGCCAGAGTGGGAGGCGGAAGAAATAGTTGCCTCCTGCCGCGTTAAAAGAAGACTCAAGTACCTGGCATCCTAGAAGGGCTATGACGCTGCAGAAAACAGTTGGGTTCCAGTGCGCAACTGTGTGCATGCCCAATATATGATTGACGTCTTACACAAGCGTTTCATCAGGATTCTGGATCTCAACCTAAACTGACCGTTGCTGTCTTGAAGTTGGCCCCTGCCCACAAGAACTTTTCCCTTACGCAAGCCTGGGAGGGGGGTTGAGCCCCGTCAGGAGGAGAGAGGTTATGTCATGTGCACATGACATCATAGTGGGGACCAACCCCAAAATAGGGCTGGGCACCAGGAGGCCCAGAGGGTGAAGCTACAGGCCCTCCCTGACCTGAGGCACACCCTAGACCAACTCTGGGTTCAGGCAAAATATGCTCAGATTGGGACTAGCGGTGTTCCAAGTGCCCAGCCTCTCACAATGGCCCAGTTATTAAAGTGGATGATGTTACAAATTAATGCAGACAGTTCCATTTGGTTTGTTGAGGAACAGGGTTTCAAAACCTGTTCCACTTACGAAACACTGCATTTGGGCCAAATCAAACTTCAATTGATCACTCAAGTGAAGTCAGTTATGCCTATTTAACTAATTTAGATGGAAACATTTCCCTATTGGTGGATCGGTGTTTGGGCCCACTGCAGTACATCCTGTATTCCCCCATCCAAGCTTAAATAAGTTTTCCCTGATCAACATTCCTTGTTGGATGACTTCCCAAATAAACCTTTCCCCATTTACAGTATTTTTATAATTTTATGATATTCTGAACGCTCCTGTGTGCAAACCTCTTTGAGGAGGTCTTGCGCTCCATTACCCTTGAAATTGTAAGTACATTGCAGCTCTCACCTTGTGCACCGTCTATTCACCCAGTTTCCCTCCAACTTGGGTCGCTTAGCCCCTTTCAATATGTGCACCGCGTCGCTTTTAATGGAGTTTTTATTGTAAAACTCGCTTTTCTATGCCTAAGCTGTTATTGCTCCAGAACCCTCTGCTGGGCTCAGATGACTTTGGCACTAACAGCTAGTTTGAAGTTGGCCTTGTGCACCGTGCACTACCATGCTGGTAACAGGAGAGTTATAGACACTCTTCTTACAATCATGTCCTTTTTGTGGGACAATGAAGTGCACACTATTGTTAACATTTTCGCCCCAACCTGTATGAGGGCTCAATAGGAAATCCTATTAGCCATAATTTCCCTCTCACTTCCACCCACTCCCTTTGTGGTGGGCGACCTGAATTTCTGGGCCAACCCAGCCACTAAACTCTGGCCTTTAACGCTTACCCCCCCTGAAGGGGCACATCAAACTCTGAGTTCTAAAAGCCACCATGAGGATGTTTAATACCCTCCCCAAGCATGCACCATTGAAATCCAACATGTCTCATCCCCATGTGCACACCGGCCATATGAGGTCTATGTTCTGAATTGACCTTATTCTCGCCCCATTAAACTTTTGACATCATATTGTGCACTTTATAATGACAAAAATTGATTTCTCTGACCACAGTATGGTGCCAATTTCTTTCACTTTATTAAGCCTAGAGGCATAGGTGCCAAAGTGGTGCAAACTTCGTCAGCTGAGATCACGTTGACCATGTTTTCAGAGTGGGTGGACACCAGAACATTGGCACAGGAGTTTGCTGCACCGTTTTGTGATGATCCACTCGATACCTGGTCAAACTTTTAAGCAAACACCATTCTTCAGGCATGCCATATCTCATTGCGCCTTTCTTGGGCAACTTCCACAGTCATTAAGCGCACACTAGCAGAATTGGACCACCTGGGTCTAAAGTCCCTGCTTCAGGGTACAGCCCAGCTTGGGGTCATAGGTGGGCAGAAGTGTCTGCTTGTCCAATGCATTGATAAGACAACACAAACATTGCGTTTGGGTTCAGTTCAAGTAAAAGAATATAAATTTGAGGGGGCACGTGCTCCGCCTTCTTTTTCCATAAATTTTTCACACTGTGACAGAGCTTGGCCTGCACACAGGTGAGACGGTTTACAACTCCATCGCAGACACTCCAGCCAAATTGGCAAACAAAGTTTGAAACTTTTACTTTGAGTTGTATAAGTCAAACCTGTTGAACCTGCCAAATTTAATAATTTTCTAAATGGTTCACATATCCACACCGTTTCCTGATACCAGAAGTTAGTGAATTTGATTGCTCAGGATGAACTCTGGTATGCCGTTTGTGGTGCACCGCACAGGAAATGCCCAGGTCCAGAAAGGATTCCATATGAGTTCTACAAGAGATAATTTATTAATTTCTCCTCTTTGTTGCTTGCCTCTATGAACAAGTGTCTGTTGGAAATGCGCCTCCTTCCTAGGGGCCAGGAGGCGTAAACAATAACGCTTTATATTAAAGGGGATAAGCTGGACTTGGCAAACTGGCGCCACATATCACTCATTAATACAGATACTAAGTTACTAATATTATGACAATGGCCTAGGAGAAGTTGCCTCTGAAGTAATCTCCTCTGAGCAATTCTGATTTATCCCCAAGAAGTCTATATAGGACAACATACACACCGTAGCCAACATCTGCCAATTCAAGGCTATTGGAGCGCTTGTGTTCTTAGACCATCAAAAGCCTATGATAGAACCATCTAGTACTAAAAGAAGCCTATGATAGAGTCAACTGGGTTTACCCAAAAAGCCTTCCTCCACAAGTTCCACCTTACCCACTGGTTCATTAATTGGGTGATGTTGCTCACGGAGTAACACAATGGATGTGCGTGGCCCTGGCTTCCTTGCTGATGTGGTTCACCCCCAAAAGGACCTCCGCCAAGGGGACCCTCTAAGCCCACTCTTTTACAAATTTGGCCTTGACCCACTTTAATGCAGTGTGAATGCTCGCCTTGATGGTATCCATGTACAAGGCCAAGCACCAATTAAGATGCTGAAATTTGCTGATGATTGTGTGGTTGGGGTGTCTAACAGCCAAGATGCACGACCGCTGAAGGCAGCTATCTGGGTTTACACCAGGTTATTAACGCCGCCCTTAGTGCCTCCAAGACTAGTATCATTCTCCTCAGCTGGTACCAGGCTCTCTGATCATCAGCATCCTATAGTCAGCCTGCTCCGGCAGCAAGATCTCTGATTCCCTTGCCTTGGCCATCCCATACTGTCCTATTGTGCTCCCTTTTGTGCCAAAACCTACTGTTGGTCCAATGCTTAATTTGAGATTGTGTCTGAGGAGGGAGGGTACGCCTCATCAGTAATGGAGCACCATATCCTTGACAATGTCACAAAGCTCATCGCTTCCCTAATAGCCCACAAGACTACCCTCCCAGGAAGGGTTGTGCTTGCCAACTCTACGCTCCTGTCCAAAGTCTGGCTTGTGTCCCACGCAATTGCCATTTCCCTTACTTTCCTCAACTCTTTATATGCCCTCCTACAAGGGTGGCTTTGGTTAGGCCGCCCTCCTCCTGTGCGCCTGGATGTCATGTTTGGCCCTCGCCATAGTGTTGGTATGGGCCTGCTCAACTTTAAGGCACTTGCCACCAAAATACTTGGCACTTGGATTGCTAAGGTCATCAACCCCATACTACCAGCCTAACACTGGTCACGTGTGGCCCTCTTTATCTTTTCCTGTGTCCTTGGCCTCCACAAACCCACCCAACCCTGTCTCTTATTAACTATTTAGCCACTCATCCCTCAGCTGTGGGCCTACATGGGACGCCTCACCACTTCAAATGAATCCTCCTCTCCATGTGGAGCGCTGAGTGGAGAATCAGCATCAGTGGACTCACCGCCCAGAGGGGTCGCCCTACTTCCTGTTTTAAACAAGAAGTCCGTGGGAAAGCCATTTTGAACAACCTGTTGCCACAATATTTCTCCCAAATTTCTCGTGTGGACTACCTTGACAGGCTAGACATCTCATGCACTCTGGAGACCCAAAAGGTAATTTAATGATACACTCACCATCCTCTGTTACAACCCCAGATTCGCGCCCATTTGTGGAGATGCTTAAGAAAGGTGTACCACACTGCTGCTTGGTCCAATGCCTCTCAATCTTCATTCATTGTGTGCAGTCATTATGGTCATTAGTCCAACACTTGTAAGAATGCCCACCATCCAAGAAATTTGGCATGCTGTTATGTGCCTCTTTTTCCAGGAGGGAGCAGTCTTTCAGCCTGTCTAAAAATATCTTCATCTTATCCATGACCTCCCCTATCCACCCTTCACTCCGCACCTTAATTTTTGCAAAAGCGCTTTGGATGATCCATTCTACTGTCCTTGATGCACTGTCTGGCACTATCCCAGCCTTCTGTAATGCTGTGCGTTGCTTCCACTCCCACCATATGAAGCACTTTCAAGCTTGGTTGTTTGGCCACCTGCCATCCCACCAATATCAGTTGTTGTCATCCTGGTCCCCATCTGGTTCCTCTTGTAGGACCCTTTCCTTCATTAATGCTCAGTTTTAGCACAGACCTCTACTGTTAATCCCCCTCTTGCTTCCATTAGCAGTTCTGTTGGCAACAGGAGGTAGCCTCAGCTCCTCCGGGGTGCCCTCTTTTTCTTGGTGCTTTGTAGTTACTTTATTGAAAGTGTATATCCCATGAACGACCTCCCCCAAATAAATTTAAATTTAGATAATTATAATTAAAAATCTGGCTATGAGGTGCACACGTACCCCCTCCCATCCACCTATATCAAAATTTTTAAATCTCTACATGCCAAATTTTTAATGGGGCATTGTGCACACACATACACACAAACATTTGCTTATTAACCATTTTTAAAAAAGAAGGTTATCAATATTACCTATATATATTTTTTCTACTTTTGTTTGTTTAACTCTAAACTACTAGACCAAAAAAATAATCTGCTTTTTAATACAAGAGGATGCCCCAACATATCCCCAATCAAATTTTGTAAGGATTAATCCAGTTTTTTACAATTATTTTAGTAAATATTTAAATGGAGCAGAAGCAATGGATTTCGACTTTGAGACCAGTTCATCACCAGATGACTTGCTTCTGGCATTGGCGGATCAATAACTTTAAATCAATTTCTTGTAATTATGATGTCATTTTTGATAGTTGGACACCAATAGGTTTACAGTAAAGAATATATGAGCTTAAGTTAAAATCAAACTGCATAGCAAAACCATTGAATCTGTTTTATCAACTTAAGCCAACCAACCACTCAATTAAAACTAATTGAATCCATAACATCAACCAAATTACCAACTGTCATGATGGCGGCAAGTAAATTTTAAACTGACCTTCCAGTTAGGATGCACAAACTCCTAAAAGGCAAGCCTGAATTCCAGAGGCGCTGCTGCTTGAACTGCGTTAGATTGTGCTGTGAGAGAATTCATAGCAGGCACCAATAGGCTGGTGTTGTGGATATCAACCCAGAAAAGAACCAAGCTGTCAGCCTCAAGACCTGTGGATTTGGGTGCTGGGAGAAGTGAGATTAGAATGGGGGGCTTTAGATTTCGTCATAGGAAAAAAGTTAATCTGGAGTGTGGAAATTTTATTGAATTTAAAATTAGAAAATTAACCATTAAATTTCTCGGTTTTTTACAACTTCCTAAACAGATGATTGATTTGGGAAATAGCTTAGAAAAGGTCAGGATCAGGGCCCTCAAGATTTGCCTAGCCTGGCAAACTTTAAGCAAGGGGGAAGTAATAAACTAGCATTAATTGACTGAAATTGTTGGCATTGGCTGAGTCTTTGTCCGTTCATCTACTGATGCACAAATTGCAGATTTGCCATGGTTCCAACAATTAGCATGATGGCTTCTCACACAACAGGTGACAGGAACCTCCTAAGTCCACCCCACATAGAGGCGGTCCCAAGAGGTCAGGAATGGGTTTGGGGACCCAATCACACACGCCTGGTTGCTTTGGCATCTGTTTGACTAAACAATAGCTATCAGATGTGGATTCTGATATTTCTGGTAAAGGTCCCAAACTGGTGGCAATTTTTTGATAAAGGCCCAATGCCATTATCAGGTTCCACTGAAGATTTGGCCTTAAACGCTTTCTTCATCAAAGGTATGCTCCTGTTGGGCCTTGTTTCCAATATTTTCAGGTAGGGTTCCAAACTGGTGTCAACATTTGATGATGTCCCAATGCCATTGATGAAAATTAATGAATTAACTTTTCTTTCTGATTACTATCACTTTTAGTGATATGATTCAATTTAAACAGCACAATGATAATCAATATCAGGTGAGATGAGTATGAGTAATAAATCAAAGAGTTGGGCAAATGTGGTAAAGATCAGTGGACCCAGACTTGCACCGCCCAAAGGTACTAAGCGCACAGGTACAAACAAAAATCTCTGCAAAAATAAAAAAACCCAAGGTGGCGCCCCCATGGATTTGGTTAATTTTTTTAAAATACTGCAATTATATGGAAGTATCTCAATAGCGACCACTGTCATCGGTGGAACACAAGATATACATTTTCCTGAACATAGAAACACTGACAATGTGGGTTAAGTTTGGCGAAGCCCAACATAAATTTTCATGTATTGGTGTACTTAACAACCCATACTATTTGCAAAGGATAGGTAGATCTTGGGATTGAAACCACGGAAGAAGCAAACAAAACAACGAAGGTCAGAGTAGTACTTGACCTTCCCAATGGACAGCATTTGGTACTGACCAAATGCACCCGTTGGACAGAATCCAAAGACTTTTTTATAATTTTCAATTATCTTCTGAGCACATTGGGGCGCACAGTAGTCAAAAGTCATCTCCGAGAAGGCTTCAAAGCCTATGGAGAAATCAAGCAATTTGAGATGCAGATACTCTAGCTGATGCTGACCCTTAGCACTGGGAAGGCAATGGCAATTAATTCCCCAAACCAGGATGTAGTAGAGAATATTACAAAAATACATCACATAGCATCCTTCACCTTTGATGGGAAAAAATCCCAATTGTTCTGCGCAACAGTGGAGAGCGCACCCCCATATGCAACCACTGCTAGGCCTTTGGGCACAAGATTCACGCGTGCCCCATAAAAGAAGGCCTGAGAGAGATGGAATTCTGTGAGGAAGAAATGGGCGAAGATGACTCAGAGTACGCCAAAATCATGGATACAACACAAGCCTTCAAATGGGGAGAACATGGGCAATATAAAATAATTAACCCAATTTCCCAAAAGAACAAAAAATGGCCAAACAAGCTCGCAAGCTGGCCGCGGCCAAGGAAAAGGCCTTGGCAGAATCATCCATTTTGCTAGAACAGATCCAGGAAGACATGGAGGAATTCGAGTCAATGAACAAATAAAATCCCATGGAAAACCAAACACCTAATCTGACCAGATTGAATTTGGCGGAACCTGATTTGGAAATGAATGCAGCAAAACTGGGGTTCAGCGCACCCCCAAAATTGCAAAATTTAATCCAATTGGGAAGGAAAATCAGCAATGGAATGCGCAAGAAAATCATGCAGCCAATAAAAGCACACAAGTGCACTGCAATGATAAATTGAAACCAAGCAAAGCCAAGAGAGGAGCAAAAACAGTGGCGACGAAAGGGGAAGAATACACCCCAACTCCTACTCATGGTTATGCTCTCTGCAGCAGAGGTGCATTGGAGAGTAATGTGAGTGAGGGAGTAGGGCCGGGGGACCCTGCTAACCGCTCCTGAGGCGCATTGGGCATCTCAGTAAAGATAGGGACGCTGAACATAGTGGGACTCATGGCCTTAATGTCCCAGGACAAGAAGTTGAGTCTCCTATGAAACCCACCTGTGGATATCCTAGCGGTGCAGGAAACCCACTGACCACAGGGAGAGGAGGAGACATGGGAAAAAATGCTCCTCCCAACAATGTTGTTTTGGTTCCAACACTATGGGGTGATAGTCCAAACGAACCAAAACTTTAAATTTATCAATAAAAATTTATTCCTGGACAGCTGCGTACTTGCTGTAACCTTCTAATGGCACACTGAAGTGCACACAATAGCCAGTGTGTACGCCCCAAACAGTGCACATGACCAAAGAGAATTTCTAATGCCCATAACACAACTAAATATACAAGCAATTACTTTCATCATGTGAGACTTGAACTGCTGGATCAACCCAGATATGGACCAATGGCCATACACAACGGAGATACCACAAGGGCAAATGGAACTCCGCATACTAAAGGCCACCCTGGGACTATATGATCTTCTACAAAAAGGCTACCCCTGCTACAAAACATGACACGCCCACATGTACACAATGGTACACTTGTCTCCAAGTCAAGGATAGACCTAATACTCGCACCAATAACTTTCTGACACCAAATTTAGAAATTTAAATCTACAAAAATCGAATATTTCAACCATTAGCTTGTTTTGGTGTCTTACAAACTGGCGGAACCAAACACCCAAAAGCCTGGATGGTGCAGAATACGCCCAGAAAGTTTAGCTAACTTGGAATTTCAGTCCTAGATGGAGGAAATATCCTCAACCCAGGATTTTCAAACACCTTTTTTGCTTGGACCCACTAACCACTTGGGAAAACTTCAAAAATCAACAATCCAACAAATTAAACATAAAACTTTTCTTTCTCGTTGCAATCACTATTGAAACCTATTCAATTCAAGACTGAATCTAGTTTGATAATCTCACAGAGGAGATTAGTCTGCGCCCATGTCAGGGAGCAGTTGGGCAAGCAAGGTAAGAGGAGCAGGTGGAAGGCCCGCGGCCTCCAACGTTCAAAAACGCCTTGGAAAATCTAGCGGAATTGACAAAAATACAAAAAAACTGGCAGTCACTATTTTCCCGGAGATACTCGCATGGCAAGCACGATGCAACCAGTACATCAACACGCCACACTCCCAGCCACTTTCATCGGTGGAATTTGGAGTCCGCGTGTTCCTGGACATCCAAAAAATGGCCTTATGGGAAAAATTTTGTGAAGATGTACACACAATTTTCCTGACTGCGGTGTACGTTGCACCTCACTCCATGTCGTGCAATTGACTGGACCTAGGTTTCAAAAGCAAAAAAGCAGCAAATGAGGCTGCAGTGATGCGCATAGTGGTTGACCTCCCCAAAGGGCAATGGGTCATTGAAACCAAATGCACCAGATGGACAAAATCAAACCAAATTTTCCTCACGTTTGACTTTTTGCCTACTATGGTAAAACATGACAATTTGGAACAACACCTGAAAGATGGTCTCGCCATATATGGCGAAATACAATCTTTCAAAATGCAACGCTTCACGCTGATATCACACCTGTGCACCGGCAAAGCCATCGCAGTTCTGATCCCAACTGAGGAGATCACAAAGGACCTAACCCAGATCCCGCACTCCACTTTTATTGATATCGCAGGGCATACCACCCACCCATTCTTGGTGACCGTGGACAGAGCGCCCCCCATCTGCACCCACTGTGACGCATTTGGCCATAAGTCACATGCATGCCCCATCAAGGAGGCCGTCACATTCCAAGAGCACCCTCAGCAGCCATGGCCAGCAGAGAGGCGCACTATGAACTAACTGCAAGCACCAAGGAGGCCTTCCCGTGGGGAGCACAAGGCTGCTACCTACTGGTAAAGCCTTTCTCCCCACAAGAGCGGAAGAAGGCCAAGCAGGCCCATAGGGCCGCGGCCAAGGAAGTGGCCAAAGCCACCACCGCTATTCCACACTCACAACGCCAGGAGGACATGGAGACCTTTGCGGCGGAAGCAACTCAGGAATCCATCAACCAATCAGATTGGGAAGCCCATGATGAGTGGGCCACTTAATCTGAGGATCCGATGGGAGATTTGATCTCACCCAATCGTTGCACCCAAGCTCCGATTAAAACTGACTTGGGACCCATCCCAACTGAAAAAAAAAAATTTACCCACTCAACAGTGCACCAAACTCACCCGCACCACAAAAAATTCATCCGACATCAGGAAAACAAAAAGCAAAGGCTAAAGCCAACGCGACTCTTTATGCAAAAATCAACAAAAACTCTGATAGCATTGCTGATAACACCCACGCTGCTGTGAAGGCCCGCGGGGATTTAGAAGAGGATGGTGGGCCCGGGTGCCCACCCCTTCACACCTAAGGTGCAATGGAGGAAACCTTCACCATAGGGACGTTGAATATCGCCAGACTCAAGGCCTCCCCATCCCGGGCTAGGAAACTGAGTTTTTTACAACACAATTTACCCGTGGATATCCTGGCCATCCAGGAGTCCCACTGTCCACGAGGTTCTGAGGAAGCTTGGAAAACAATGCTCCTCCCATCCCTATCCTTTTGGTTGATGCACTGTGGGGTGCTAATTTGGAAAAATAATTTTTTCAAATTTTTATCCTCAGAAACATATCTAAATGGCTGAGTGCTTGTTGTCACCTTCTTGTGGGCTGACGTAGCACATGCAATCATCAATATCTATGCACCAAATGGTGCATGTGAGCTCAGGAATTTTTCTCATTGGTCAAATCCCTCCCACTACCCCCAGACTCCTTCATGGTTGGTAACATGAACTGTTGGCTAAATACACCAATGGACCGGTGGCCTTCCTCACCCCACACCACCCAGGGTCATGTAGAACTACGCGTTCTAAAGGCCACCCTTGGGTTAATGGATGCGCTGCTGTGACATGCCCCGCTGCTCGAAAACATGACATGGCCCCATGTCCACAACGGCCAATTAAGGTCCATGACCTGAATCAACATTATTCTAACGCTGGTGAAATTCCAACCCCACATCTCCCACTTCAAGACAACAAAATTGGAATTCTCCGACCATTGACTGGTCTCACTAACCTACCACCTACCTGTCATGGCTGCTAAGGCCCCACATTGGTACAAAATCTGCCCCCCTGAGCTCGGGTCGCCAGGATTCTCCACATGAGTAGAAGAGGCAACTATGGCAAAAAAGTTTGTTACACCGTTTTGCGTGGACCCCATTTCCATATGGGCAACTTTCAAAGATGACACCATCTGCCACTCTCGACATCTCTCCTCCAGATGCTCACGAGCCACATCAGCAGTTATCTTGCGCACTCTGGCAGAATTGGCACACTTAGAGTCCAACATCCCAGTTACAGGATACAGCTTTGCATGGGGATGGAAGTGGGTGGAGGCAGCTGCCCACCTCAACGCACTTGAAAGATAACACAAACATTGGGTTTGTGTTCATTACAGGGCCACACGCATCACAAAAGGTGACAAGTGCACCGCACATTTCTTTAAAAAAAATTTCGCATCACACCAGAGCATGGCCTGCACACAGGTGCGAAGATCGGATAATTACATCATGGATACACTGGCCGAAGTGGCAATCAAAATGCAACAGTATTACTCCGAGTTGTACCGCTCCAACCCAATTCAGCCAGCTGAAGTGGTAGAATTTCTCGACCAAGCCCACACCTGTTCATTTTCTGATACCCGGAAATAATGAATTTGATTACTCCAAACGAACTATGGACAGCCATCGTGTTGCACCAAACCAAAAATGCCCAGGCCCAGATGGAATTCCATATAAATTCTACAAAAAATATTTCAACTATATATCCCCAATACTGCTGGCCTCACTTAACCAAAGCCTGATGGAAACGCGCCTCCAACCAGGAGGACTTGAGGCCTTCACTGTCAAACTCTTCAAGAAAGGGGATAAGCTAGACTTAGCCAACTTGCGCCCCATTTCTCTAACAAACACAGACACCAAAATTTTAACAAAAATCATGTCTAACCATTTAGGGACTGTAGCATCTGCCACCATCTCCCCAGAACAATTTGGTTTCATCCCCAGAAGGTCGATTTGGGATAACGTGCACTCTGTGGCTAATGCATGTCAGTCCACAGCCTCTGGGGCACTGGTATTCTTGGACCAACAAAAGGCCTATGATAGAGTAAGCTGGGAATACCTCAGGGCCTGCCTCCATCAATTTCGCCTACCCCCTTGCTTCATCAACTGGGTAATGCTGCTCACAGAATTGGCAACAATGGCAGTGCGTGGCCCTGGCTTTCTAACGTAAGTAGTCCGCCCTCAAAGGGGCTTGTGACAAGGGGACCCCCTCATCCCACTCTTATACAACTTCAGCCTTGACCCACTACTGTGAAATGTGAATGCCCAACTCACTGGGGTCCACGTGCCAGGCCAAGCCCCAGTCAAGATAATGGTGTTCGCAGATGATTGTGTGGTGGGGGTGTCTAATAATCAAGATGCACGTGCGCTTAAAGCTCTCATCCAGGAGTATTCCCGTGTAAGCAACATGGCCTAAACGCTTGCAAAACCAAATTCATCCTCCTTGGTCGGTTTCAGAACTGCTGGACCCCAGCAATTAGTTCCCAACCTGACCCATCTGCTCGCCCACATCCTCGCCCTACTAATTCAAAACACACCGCCCCACTGGTGCTCCCCTTCGTGCCACGTCCTACCATAGGACCAGTACGCCATCTGGGCATGTGGATGGAGGCAGGCGGATACGCGTCAGCAGTAATGGAGTGCCATATTCTGGATAACGTGACGAAGCGAATCGCCTCTCTCAGAGCCCACCCATACTTCCCTTACTGGCAGGATTGTTTTAGCCAACTCCATGCTCCTCTCCAAAGTCTGGTTTGGAGCCCATGCCATCCCCTTCTCCCCAAGCTTCTACAAATCCTTGTACGCCTTGCTGCAAGGATGGCTCTGGTCAGGCCGCCTTCCACCAGTGCGGTTAGAGGTCATGTTTGGCCCTCAACATCATGGTGGCATGGGCCTGCTTGACTTCAAAGCCCATGCCACCAAGATCCTGGGTACCTGGATTGCGGCTGTCACCACCCCTACACTCCCATCCCAACACTGGTCCCGCGCGGCCCGCTCCAACTTCTCCCGCGCCTTGGGCCTCAACAATCCATCAAATCCCCACTCCCTGATGAAATACCTCGCTTCACATACATCGGCCACAGGTCCTCACAGGACTAAAACCCACTACAAACAAATCCTCCTCTCCATACGGAGCGCTGAGTGGAGAATTCATATTAGCGGACATACAACCCAAAGAGGCCGCCCCTCTCCTCAGTTCACACAAGAGGTACAGGGGCTACCCATCCATGATGGTGTGATCCCCATTCGACCCCATGTCCTATCCAGGGTGGACTACCTGGACATGATGGACATCCCTTACTCCATTGAGACCCAAAAAAATATCCGGAAATATGTACACCATCCTCTCTTGCAACCTCAAGTCTGCTCCCATGTGTGGCGCTGCCTGAGGCGGGTGTATCGTACAGCTGAGCGCTCTAACGCTTTACACTCATCCTGTGTCGTGTGTGGCCAGTATGGAACGCTGTTTCACCGCCTGGAGAAGCGCCCTACCTCTAAATTGATATGGCGCGAAGTTCAACGTCTTCTGGGCCAGGATTAAACGCATCCCTTCAGTCCTCAAGAGATATGTTCGCTCTATCAATGGCCTCCCCCCCTTATGCCCTCCTTTCATGCTTTGGTGGTTGCAATCGCCATGTGGACCATCCACACGATTGTCTTAGATGCCATCGCAGTCTCCACCCCCACCCTCCCAGAAGCGGTACACAGATTCCAGTCCCATTTGGTGGACCACTTTCAAGTGTGGATGTTTGAATACCTCCCACTGCGTCGCCGACAGCTGGTCTCTTCATGGTTCCCAGTCTGGTTCATCAAATCAGACCCCTTCCTCCGCATGTGCTCAATTGTGGCTATGGCCCCTTCACACGTTTCCTCCCCCTCCCCATAAGTGGCGTTCCCGCTGGCAACAAGAGATAGCATCGCTTCTCTGGGGTGCCTCCCCTGGTACTAAGTTTTGTCTCTTCTGAGTCATATTCGGAAGTGTCCGTCCCATGGTCGGCCTTCCCCACAATAAATTTAAAAAACAGATTAAACATACATCATCTAGAAGACACAGGGCAGCTTCAGCCATTATCAAACACCTTGGTAGAAATTGACCACCTAGAAAACAGCGTACCATGCATGGGATATAGCCCTGGATGAGGTCACAAATGGGCGGAGGTTTCTGCTCAGCTTAACACCCTGATCTGTGAACACCAACACCGAGTTGGAGTTCAATACAAGGGCAAAAACATAAGAGATAGAGAAACTTGCTCGAGTACTTTTTCTGCCAATTCCACGCCTGGAAAAATATGATAGCTTGCACACAGGTCTGTCAACCAGACAAATCCAGAGCAGAAATGCCCAAAGAAGTTGTGGATAAAGTGCACAGTTTTTATATAAAATTGTATAAATCTAAGCTGGTCAAACCAGAAAAAATCGAAAAAATCCTTAGAGGCGCACATATTAACACCGCGGCCCAAAATAGCAATTTAATCAACTTAATATCATGTAAGGAATTATGGAAAGTAGTACGCAGTACACCAAGAGGGAAATGCCCTGGACCTGATGGGATTCCCTATGAATTTTACATAAAATATTTTACTAACATTTCTAACATTCTTCTAGCTTCAATGAATAAATGTATTATGGAAACATGCCTCCTACCTGGAGGCAAAGAAGCATACACTGTCACTTTATTCAAAAAGGAGACAGATTAGACCTCTCCAACTGGCGCCCAATTTCCTTAACCAACACAGAAAAAAATTTCACAAAAATTATGGCCAAACGACTAGAAGAAATTGCAACTGACGCGATATCCCCATCAAAATATGGATTTATTCCAAGAAAATCCATATGGGACAACATCCACACAGTTGCAAATGTCAGCCAGTCCAACACCTCTGGAGAGCTTGTCTTTTTATACCACCAAAAGGCATATGACAGGGTGAACTGGACCTTTCTCAGGGCATGCCTTCAAAATTCAAGCTCCCAAATAGATTCATAAACTGGGTGATGTTGTTTACAGAGTCTGCTACCATGGCTGTGCGGGGAGCAGGCTTCTTAACCAACCCAGTCATCCCACAGATAGGACTCAGACAAGGAGACACCTTAAGCCCTCTACTATACAACTTTAGTCTAGATCCCTTAATCCGAATGCAAACACAATTTTCAAGGGAATCAACGTCAAGGGTCAACCATCAGTCAAAATGATGGCCTTCGCTGATGATTGTGTTGTGGGAATATCCAACAATCAGGACGCTTGCAGAATTGAGAACATAATACAAGATTATTCAGCCATAAGCAAAGCATCACTTAACACTGAGAAAACGGAAATCATACTCCTGGGCAAATATCAGACCCAATGGATGCCTTCTACCCAGAGCCAACAAACTAATACATCAAGACTTCTTACCAGGCATAGGAGGCGAAAATAAGCAACAACCTCACTGAAACTTCCATTCACCACCAAGCCAACAGCTTTTCCTGTTCGTCACTTGGGAGTATGGCTGGAAGCAGGAGGTTACGCCAACTCCATAATGAAAATCAACTTCTAGACAAAATTACAAAACGCATTTCCTCCTTACATGGACACCAAAAATGTCTAACAGGAAGAGTAACGGTAGCCAGCTCTATGATTCTATCAATCATATGGTTCACAGTCCATTCAATCGCTTTCTCACCATCATTTTCCAACACAATTCACGCCCTATTACAAGTATGGCTCTGGTCCAACCACAACCCCCCTGTACGCCTCAAAACCCTCTTTGGCTCTAGAAGGAATGGAGGTATGGAGCTTACTAACTATGTAGAGCAAGCAGCCATATACTAGGATCCTGGATAGCTCAGGTGACTAGCCCAGATCTTCCAGATACACACTGGGCCAGAACAGCGAGATATAACTTCACACACGTGCACTCCAATTAAGAAACCCAGAGCACCTGAATAAATTAATCAAGTATCTGGCAGCCCATCCTACAGCTGCAGGACCACACGGCACTCCTGCACATTTCAAACGAATACTCCTAGCCATGAGAAGAGCGACATGACAGATACACATAAACGGCCAAACCAGTCACCAAGGACGCCTAAGGCTAACTCACAGATAGGAAATAAATGGCCAAATAATCGCAGACAATATAATAAGTAAAAACCCAAGTACCATAGCCAGGGTAGATTACCTGGACCATATGGACATACCCTACAACCTGGAGACTTAAAGAATAGTATGGAGATACACACATCACCTTCTACTCCAACCCAGGATAAGAGCACATGTATGGAGGTGCATGAGGAGAGTATACCACACAGCTGAACGGTCAAATGCCACTCACACCTCATGTACAATATGTGGTCAGTATGGAAGCCTAGCCCACCGTTTAGAACAATGCCCAACATCATTGGCTGTATGGAAAGAGGCCATGCGCCTATTCCGCCAAGAAAACGGATAATCATTCAGACTAACAAGGAACATGTTCGCTATAAACATGGACTCTCCTATCCACCCATCTCTTAGGGCATTAATAGTAACAATAGCACTATGGACGATACATACAATGGTACTGGAATAGTTCACAGGAGCAGCGCCTACAATCCAAGAAGCCATCCATCGCTTCCACAGTCATATATTGGAACATTTCCAAGCATGGCTGTTTGTACACATGACCCCCGTAACAGAAGGACAAGCAACATATGGTTCCCCATATGGTTCCTAAAGGTTTATCCTTTCCTTCACACATGCTGCATCCAAGAATAAGCCAGCATAACCCCCCTTACCTACCATCCTAAACTTGGTGATCCTGGAGACAACAATATGGACCTTGAACCCTCTGGAGTGTCTTTAATTTTCGAATTTCATTAGCTCCCTCACTATATTGGAAGTGCTTGTCCTCCGGTTGACCTTCCCTAATAAATATAAAATTACTGAATTAAAACATTTACCACTTTTTTACTTGAGGTACACAACTGTTGGGCTTTGTTGCCAATGTTTGCAATTGTCAACTATCTAAGCTGAAAATTCACCATTGTTAATCATATTATGCCCCTTTACCCCATGTAAATGTCAATTCATTGTCAACTTGCTATGAAATTATTTAATTCGCTTTATTGATTCTTTAGATGTAAGAACTGGGGTTGGAGGCGGAATCCTCAAAGGGTATGTCATGATACACCACTTTTCCACCAAATGAGCAAGGTTACCCTGGGAGACTAGGGGGGCCACCAGCCTTCTCGGCCCCTTCTTGGATGGGAAATGGAACACCCTTTGATCTAAATTTAGTGGGCGCTCCCCAAGACTTACATCAACTGTATACAGAAGACAGTGAGTTTATTGAATTAACCAAATAAGCACAAATTGCTTACCTAAGTCAACGTGGCTATTGAATTGATTAAATCACCTTATGCTTAATCAAATTTATTAAGGCTTTCAAATTTACCAAAATAAAAACAAACAACTTTCACAAAGTTATATAAAGGTTATCATTACAATTTAGATATCATATATACAATCTATAGCTAACTTTTATTTATTTTTTCATAATTAAGAAAATGAAAAAGCTAATATGGTTCCAAATACTATAAATATATGTGGTAAGCTTATTAGTATTGATTTATGGGATACTATAAATAAATTTAATTCATTGCGGGGAAGGCTGACCAGGGGATGGACACTTCCAAAAATAAACACAAAAAAAACGAAACTCAGTAATAGGGAAGGCACTCAGAGAAGCAATGCTATCTCCTGTTGCCAGCGGGAACGCCACTATGGGGAGGAGGGGGAACGTGTAAAGGGGCCGTAACCACAATAGAACACATGTGGAGGAAGGGGTCTGAGTTGATGAACCAGACCGGGAATCAGGAGGAGACCAACTGATGGCGACGCGATGGGAGGTACCCAAACATCCATGCTTGAAAGTGGTCTATCAAATGGGACCAGAATCTGTGGACAGCTTCTGGGAGGGTGGGGGTGGAGACTTCGATGGCATCCAAGACAATCATGTGGATAGTCCACCTGGTGATTGCGAACACCAGAGCATGTAGGGAGGGTGGAAGAGGGGATACCATGGATATAGAAAACATATCCCTTGACAGACTAAAGGGATGTGCCTGATCCTGGCCAAGCAGACGTTAGACTTCGCGCCATATTGCTTCAGAGGTGGGGAACTTCTCCAGGCGGTGGAACAGCGTTCCATACTGGCCACACATGACGCAGGATGAGTGTAAAGTGTTAGAGCGCTCAGCCATATGGTACACCCGCCTCAGGCAGCGCCACACATGGGAACAGATATGAGGCAGCAACAGAGGGTGGTGTGCGTATTTCCAAATAGTCTTCTAGGTCTCAAGGAAATAAGGGATGTCCATCATGTCCAGGTAGTCCACCTTGGATAGGACATTGGGCTGTGTGAGGATCAAGCCATATTGAATGGGTAGCCCCTGTACCTCCCGTGTGAACTGAGGAGAAGGGCGGCCTCTCTAGGCTATGTGCCCACAAATACGGATTCTCCACTCAGCGCTTCGCATGGAGAGAAGGATTTGTTTGAAGTGGGGCTTAGTACCATGAGGACCTGTGGCTGATGGGTGGAAAGCCAGACAATTCATCAAGGAGTGAGGGTGCGACGGATTAGTAAGGTTTAGCGCGTGGGAGAAGTTGGAGCAGGCCGCGTGGGACCAGTGTTGGGAGGGGAGCGTTGGGGCGGTGATGGTCGCAATCCAGGTGCCCAGGATCTTGGCAGCATGGGCTTTAAAGTCGAGCAGGCCCATGTCACCACGACGATGAGGGCCAAACATGACCTCTAGCTGCACTGGCGGTGGGCGGCCTGACCAAAGCCACCCTTGCAGAAGGGCATACATAGATTTGAAAAAACCTGGGGAGAAGGCGATGGCGTGGGCTCCAAACCAGACTTTGGAGAGGATCATAGAGTTGGCTAAAGCAACCCTGCCAGTAAGGGAAGTAGGGTGGGCTCTGAGGGAGGCGATGCGCTTTGTCACGTTGTCTAGGATATGACTTTCAATTACTGCTGAGGCATACCCGCCTGCCTTCACCCACACCCAGATGGTGGACAGGCTCAATGGTAGGGCGTGGCATGAAGGGGAGCACAAGTGGGGCAATGTGGTGTGGGCAGGGAAGGCGAGCACATGTGCGAGAAGATGGGTCAGGCTGGACACAGGTCGCTGGGGCCCAGCAGGTTTGATACTGACCAAGGAGGATGATTTTGGTTTTGGAGGCGTTCAGTGCAGCATTACTTAGCCGGGAATAAACCTGGATGAGAGCTTCAAGCGCGCGTGCATCTTTATTATTAGACACCCCGACCACACAATCATCAGCAAACTCCATCATCTTGATTGGGGCTTGGCCTGGTACATGGACCCCAGTGAGGCGGACATTCACATTTCGAAGTAGTGGGTCAATGCTGAAGTTATATAAGAGTGGGCTAAGGGGGTCCCCTTGGTGTAGGCCCCTTTGAGGGCGGACTACTTCCGTGAGGAAGCCAGGGCCACGCACTGCCATTGTTGCAGATTCTATAAGCATCATCACCCAGCTGATGAAGCGAGGGGGTAAGCGGAATTGGTGAAGGAAGGCCCTGAGGTATTCTCATTTACTCTATCATAGGCCTTCTGTTGGTCCAAGAATACTAGTGCCCCAGAGGCTGTGGGCTGGTATGCGTTAGCTACAGTGTGCACATTGTCCCAAATTGACCTTCTGGGTATGAAACTAAATTGTTCTGGGGAGACGGTGGCAGAGGCTACAATCTTTAGTAGGTTAGCCATGATTTTAGTTAAAATTTTGATGTCCGTGTTAGTTAGAGAAATGGGGCGCCAGTTGGCTAGGTCTAGCTTATTCCCCTTTCTTGAAGAGTGTAATGGTGAAGGCCTCTTGCCCTCCTGGTAGAAGGCGCATATTTAGAAGGCTCTGGTTAAGGGAGGCAAGCAGCAGTGGGGATAGATATTTGAAGAACTTCTTATAGAACTCAACGGAATGCCATCAGGGCTGGGGCATTTCCAATTTGGTGCACCATGGACGGCAGACCAGAGTTTTTCCGAAGTAATCAATTTCATTAACTCCAGGTATTGGGAAATGGTGCGGATGTGAGTGCTATCAAGAAATTCTGCCACTTCAGCCAGCTGAATTGGGTCAGATTGGTACAACTCGGAGTAATACTGTTGCGTTTTGATTGCCACTTCAGCTGGTGTATCCACAATTGAATCATCCGATCTTCGCACCTGTGTGCAGGCCACACTCTGGCGCGGTGCAAAGAATTTTTAAAAAATAAGTGGAGCACGTGCTGCCCTCTGTAATGTTTTTGGCCCTGTACTGAACACAAACCCAATGTTTGTGTTGCCTTTCAAGCGCGTTGAGGTGGGCAGCTGCTTCCGCCCATTTCTGGCCCCAAGAAAGGCTGTAGCCCATGGCTGAGATGTTGGACTCCAGGTGTGCCAACTCTGCCAGAGCGTGCGAGATGATGGCTGATGTAGCTCGTGAGCATCAGGAGGAGAGGTGGCAAGCGTGGCAGATGGTATCCGCTTTGATGGCTGACCATGTGGAAATTGGGTCTGCACAAAACTGTGTAATAAACTCTTTTGCCAAAGTTACAGATTCCACCCTTGTGGAAAATCCTGGTGACGCGAGTTTGGGTGGGTGGAGTTTGCACCAATGCGGAGCCCTAGCCACTGTGATGGGTAGGTGGTAGGTTATTGAGACCAGCTAGTGATCGGAGAAATTGATTTTTGATGTGTGTAAGTGGGAAATATGGGATCAAAATTGCACCAATGCGAAGATAAGGTCAATGCGGTACATGGACCTTAACAGGCTGTTGTGGATGTGGGGACGCGTCATGTTTTTGAGCAGCGGAGCTTGCCGCGGCAGTGTGTCAAACAACCCAAGGGTGGCCTTTAGAACGCGAAGTTCTAAGTGACCCTGAGGTGTGGGATGAGGAAGGCCAGTGGTCTATGGATGTGTTTAACCAACAGTTCATGTCACCAATTATGAAAGGGTCAGGGGGTAACAGAAGGGATTTGACTGACAAGAAAAATTCCTGATGCTCTCGTGCATAGGTTGGGGCATAATTGTTGATGATAGCATGCACCATGTCAGCCCACAAAAATGTGACAACGAGGACTCAGCCATCGAGGAAGGATTCAGATGTTAAAAATTTAAAAAATTGTTTTTCTGAACAAGTACCCCACACTGCTCAGACCATAAGGAAAGGGAAGGGAGGAGCATGGTTTTCCAAGCGTCCTCAGAACCTCACGGACAGTGGGAATCCTGGATGGCCAGGATGTCCATGGATAAATTTTTTTTGTAAAAAACTCAGTTACCTAGCCTGGAACAGTGAGGCCTTGAGTCCCGCGATGTTCAACGTTCCTAAAGTGAAGGCTCACCCCATCACACCTTAGGTGCGAGGGGGTGGGCACCTGGGCCTACAAGCCTCCTCTGGATACCCATGGGCCTTCATGGTGGCGCGGGTGTTTGCAGCAACACTATCAGAAGATTTGTTAACTTTAGCAGAAAGGTTTGCGTTGGCTTTTGCCTTTGCTTTTGGTTTCCCCGCTGTTGAACAAATTTTTTGCATTGCAGTCGAGTTTGGTGCACCAACGTTCAGGTCAAAAAAATTTTAGTTAGGTTGGACACTGAATCAGTTCCAATCAGGGCTTGGGTGCAAAGGTCGGGTGAGATTGAGTCGCCCATCAGATCCTAAGATTGGGTGACCCAATCAGCTTGGGCATCTCAATCTGATTGGTTGAGGGATTATTGAGTTGCTTCCACCACGAAGGTTTCAATGTCCTCCTGGCATTGGGAGTGCGGGATAGTGGAGGCAACCTTGGCTGCTTCCTTGGCCGCGGCCCTGTGGGCCTGTTTGGCCTTCTTTCGCTCTTGAGAGGAGACAGGCTTTACTAGTAAGTAGCAGCCTTGTGCTCCCCATGAGAAAGGCCTCTTTGGTACTGGTGGTTGGTTCATAGTGAGCCTCCCCGTTGGTCATGGCTGCTGAGGGTGCTCTTGGAATTTGATGCCCTCCTTGGTGGGGCATGCATGTGCCTTTTTGCCAAACGCGTCACAGTGGGTACAGGTGGGGGGTGCGCTGTCCACGGTTACCCAGAAAGGGTGGGTGGTATGCCCTTCGATATTAGTAAAAGTGGAGTGCAGGATCTGGGTTAGGTCCTTTGCAATCTCCTCAGTTGGGGTCAGAACTGCAACGGCTTTGCTGGTGCACAGATGTGGCATCAGCATAAAGCGTTGCATCTCAAAGGATTGTATATCTTCATATATGGTGAGACCAGCTTTCAGGTGCTGCTCCAGAATGGCACATTTGACCGTAGTGAGCAAAAAGTTGAATGTGAGGAAAATTTGGTTGTATTTTGTCCATCTGGTGCGCTTAGTTTTGACGACCCTCTGCCCTTTAGGAGGTCAATCACAATGTGCACTGCAGCAGCTTCGTCTGCTGCCTCCTTGTTTTTGAAACTGAGATCTAGTTAACTGCGTGACATGGAGTGAGGTGCGATGTACACTGCAGTTGGGAAATGAATGTGCACATCCCACAAAATTTTTCCCACAACACCATTTGCTGAATATCCAGGAACACCTGGACTCCATATTCCACCAACAAGAGTAGTTGAGAGTGTGGCGTGTTGATGTACTGGTTACATCATGCCTGCCAAGTGAGGATTTCCAGGGAAATAGTAACTGCCAGTTTTTTTTTAATCCGCCAGTTTCTCCAGGGCATTTGTGAACGTTGGAAGTCGCGGGCCTACCACCTGTGCCTTTTACCTTACTTGCCCAACTGCTCCCTGACATGGGCGCAAACTAATCTCCTCTGTGATATTATCAAACTAAAGTCAGACAAGAATTGAATAAGTTGCAAAAGTGATTGCAACGAGAGAGAAAAGTAAAAAAATTGAGATACTATAAATAAAATACATACAAAATTTTAATCTTTTATATAGAAATAGCAAGGTTTTAAGAAAATATAGAGATAGTGATTTTTAACTTAAAAATGAGGAAAATTTACACTTAAAATATGCACTGGAATTCTTTGTAAAAAAACTGTCATTATAAAAATTGGAAAAGAAAAGAACTGACTTCAAAAAATAAGAATAAAGAACCTCCTTTCTCAGAGCACTAAAAAGTAAGAAATAATAGAGAATTATCAATGCTCAATAAGCCACTTTTTAGTAAGTGCCATATACCAACCTGATTTATAATACTTCTCATAAAAAAAAAATTAGAGCTTTTATGGATTAGGTCCAAGTATAAACTATAAGCAACTTAGAATATGCATAACTGAGTATATATAATAAATGGCTGTTATAAGTCAGTTTAAAAAATGGCGCCAAAAGGGTGGTTAGATGAGTGGGTAAAACTGCTTCCACCCCTAGTGCAGGATTTGAGTTCGAAATCTGTACTGGGTAGAAAACATTCTCAGTGTGGTATATTTGTCCTAAGGTCAACCCACCTCAAATAATTTTTTAAAAAAAATGGCGTCAACATCAAAAAGTGCTTTTACTAAAAACTTAGAAAGCTTGAAACTCAAATGACTACCAATTGATTTAATTCAATATTGTTTTCTTATTCTTGAATTTTGCTCACTTCATCTCACATATTCAACTGCACAAATTCTTTCTATGTGCATTGTTTGACTTGTTGATAGTAATAGATTAAAATGGGCAATAGTAGTATGAAGATTACTATTATAGTTGTGTTGATAACCAGGATAGTGATTAAGTCCAGCGCCAACCTGGTGTTTGTCCTAAGGTTGACTTCTTCTGGAATTATAGGGACTCTTTCCCTATTCCATCTGAAAGAACTTAACCTAGGATAAGGATCTGAGGTTCTTATTCCTTCTCATCAAGTAGAGTCTGTGGAGATCAAGACTAAAATAGACAAAGGATCTTCTTGTCCTTCTAAATATAATCACAAGAGCAAACAGTCCATTATATAAAAATTTAATAATAGTTTTATATTTGATCAGATCTGCTTGTATATAAAAGTCAAAGGGTTAGTTAAATGGAATTTATTACACAACTCTTCATTTGGCACCCCAATTGGGAACAGTGGCTGTCATTGATGAATTAACCCTCCATGTTTGTACAAAATAATGACCTTCCTCATCAAATTAATCATGTTCACTCCCTTACTTGACCGTGACCTCTTTAGTTTTGAAACAAAGAGTGTGTCCCAATATCTTTGCTCAACTCAAATCAAATTTTCCTTATATAGTAACAACCTGCTTATGTAATAGGACTCTCACCTTTAAACAACAGATTTCAATTTAGAAAAGGTTAACTCAAAAGTTGCTTTATGACTGATGGCATACTTGCCAGCAACTCTTAAATCCTTAGTTGATTGGCAATAAAATTTATTGACTCCTACAATTTAATTGAACTATTGCTAATGAAATTAATACCCTATTTACTTGCTAAAATTGGGAATCATTCCTAATAAAACACTCATCAATCCAGAAAATTGTAATCTTATGATTGATAATTAAGTATTGGAATATTTCTCTTACAATAGTTATCATACGTAAAATTGAAACTCCAACATTTACTAGCGGGATAAATCCCCAGTAGATAAGCAGAAAAAACATAGTTAATGAAGCTGGGTAATGTGGGCAAAAATCATAACACATCCCCCCACTTGGTCCAGATTATCCAGCGATGAAGATTTTCTGGGGGCATACACTTCATGTATTCTGACTGAGTCCACCAGCATGGTTTAAATTTAAAAATTTCTAGGTCCTTCTCCATTCCTTACTTGATGCATATTGGTTTATTCCTTCTTTTTTGCACATTTCCATTACATGCCAACCTCGATGCCACCTCCACAGAGTGCAGTTACAAGGCCATATGCCGTGCCAGCCAAATTTAGGTGTTCTTGCCAATAAAAAGATCTGGAAAGCATTTTCCCCCAGGTTGGGGTTATATGACATCTCGTCATTTAAAGGATCTTCTCAGGAAGATTCTCCATTTCCTTTTTCCCTCTATTCTCTTATGTGCTTTGATTATTAAGAGACTATTCCCAAAAAAATCCCGTTTTAACCTAACCTTATTCTACTAATGTGTTTTGCTTTTTTCAGCATCTTGTGTCTACTCGCAGAAGACCCAGTTTCACCCCAAGTTAGTCCTACAACAACACAAGGGCATATCACCAGATGGTTTTTATTTAACTGAGGTAATCTGACCAGGGGATAGACTTTACCAAACTAAAAACTAAAACTAAAAAACTAATTTAACTAATTGATTAAACAAAACGCCCAAAATGAATGGATTGAGTGAAACATAATGACCAAAACAACCAACCAGGTGGGCAGCCAAGAACGCTTATCACTCCATGGTGGAAGGGGAGGGGGAATCAGGGGGCTCATCTTTAGTAGCACCTTTCTCATCCCAGAGTAGCGTATGTGTCAAGGTGGATAGCAAGGGCGTCAGAGCATTGGCAGAATGTGGTTTGATATCATTGGTTATTGGTACTTTGGAGAAATTTCCAACCATAAAAATGGCAGTGATATATTTGGCTAAAGCTTTTTCAGCTTTAATGTGGGCGTCTGATAATTTAATAAACGTGTCAATATTAGTTCAGATAATCTTAGCTTTCAGATTCCTTGCTACAGTTACCACGTTATGGATAGCGTCATTGACATTTTTGAGTAATTGTTCTATATCAATCTTACTTTTTGGAGTAAGATTTATGGGGTATCAGGAAATTAAATTCCTCCTGTGAGCATCGCCACTGATTTGGTGGCGGCTTTGTGGAGTGGATGGCAATCTGGTGTGGTGGCTGCTTCTACTGCAAGCGGTGGTAGCTGTAGAATATCACCAGATTATTTTTGATATTGAGAAATAAAAATTTTATTTTATAAAGTTACTGCATTTTTATATCTTTATATAGTTTATCTTTTATGAATTTTTTATCATATATTATTTTTTGGTATTTTTCCTTATGTTATTTTTCGAATAGGACTTAACCTATCATTAATGTCATAGAAATGGCAGAAGAAGTTTAGAATGTCCTGCCAGTCAGGATGCGTAAAACCAAAAGCAAGCCAGAATGCCAGAGGCATTGCCGCCCAAATGACATTGTATGGAACCAGGCATTGGGAAACAGTAATCGTTGGTGCAAGGCAATGGTAAAGAGCAACCCAAGGATGAACAAAATTGAGGCCGCCCAAGACCAGGGATGTATTACTAAAGGGGGGGTTCCTCATATCTGGTTTTGACAAGGTCACCAGTAGCCAGGGTAAAATCTATGGGGGAGACAAGGGGGCAGATCCTTGCCTGAAGCTAATGGATGTACAGCCACAAGATCCCAGTTTATTGTTGGCGAAAGTTCATAAAGACAGGGTTAAATTGCCAGAAGTATTTAGCTTGTTGACTCCTGTTTATGACGGTGAGAGCCATATTGACCATTAGTACTGGTAGAGCCCATCCAGTATACTGGCTGATGGGCCACCAGAGAAAAGCCATCGGGAATGTGGCAAGAAGGATATCAATAAAATCAAAGTTGATAGTTTTTTGGAGGCAAAATTTTATTTGTAAAGGAAAGGAAGAAAATTGACCAACAATTTTCTCAGTGCAATGTAACTGATTAAATAGTGTTCAAATGATGTGGGCACAAGCCAGGATTGAGACCCTCAATTTCAATCTAACCAGCAAATTATTTGGGAATGTAAGCAGATAAGTTCACTGAAAACTGAAAATTGAAGGATTCAGTGGCAGACCAAGTCGCTGTCAATTTGACCTTGAATGCCCAAACTGAGGCTCAACTATGTTTACAATGGTTGGCGCAACAGCGTTTAGCCCAATAAGCAGCGTGAATCCCCAGGGACACCCCCATAGGGGCAGTCCCAATTGGTTGGTAACAGGTTCGGGATACCCAACCCACCCATGCCCAGTTGCTGGACCAATCATTCAGTCAAAAGAGTTGCATTGGCCACAACGCCCAATTTGCCAACAGGGAGCTTCAAACCCTTGTCAATGATGTCCAATGCTACTACCTACACATTGGGGATCATCCTGACGATTTTGAGATTGGGTTAATTTTTGTGATCAGGGTGTTAGCCAAATCAAAGCCTTTGGCAATTTCAGTTGATAACTCTGTCTTCATCCCTTTTTAACTATGTGGAATCCAATCATTAAGCATGTTCTCACTCGATTTCAGACCAAATAACTTCATTTAAGTGATCTTGGCACAGATTTCCCCGATTAATTGTACTAGTTCTGCTGAAGTGAAGGTGGGCACTGGGGGAGAAATTTAAAGAGGAAGGGCTGTTACCCAACACTTGTCTACCACATGGGCGAGGTCACCCTGGGTGACAAGGGGTACAGCCACCCTCTTTGGAGCCTTTTACTTGGAAATGGGAAGAGGGCCCAATTGACACACAGGGGATGTTCCCCAGGACTTACATTACCCTTTCCTTTTTCCATGGGGGATGGCACCACCGCTGGGAAACTGCACAAGAGCCACATTTTTGTGAGCCTTTGGTAACTTGATCGCCATTACAGTCATGATTTTTTGGGGGACAGGATGCTTTGTGGTGGGATTTGTGAAAAGCTTTGCCCAGTTCCATACAGTTAGCGCAATCATGAGCCTTTACCCAACTGTTCTTGTATGCCGGATACCCTTTCCAAGCCACAAGATATTAAACGGACTGACAGGACTTACAGGATGCCAGGATATTCGCCACTTCAGCCTCTTCTGCATTTTTGATAATGATCGGCTCAGGCTCCGCAGGAACCATACTCTTAAAGGGCAACAACTGGGAGACGCGGAAGATGGGGTGTTATTTCCAATGAGCTGGAAGCTTTAAAAAAATGAACTGTTACCCAAGACTTCCTCTACCAAGTGAGGACCCAAATGCTTAGTTGCAAACTTGAGAGAGGGGACTTGCATTTGTAAATGACGTGTATTGAGCATACCTTAGGAGCCCACCATTATGTCATGACCTGGGAGACGTTTTCAATCCGCGAACTGCTTGTAATCTTCAATAGGCTTGGTGAGGTGTTCCTGCACTAAGGATTGAGAAGACCTAATATGATTGGCATGGTCTGCGGCGGCTTGGATCTCAGGCCGCAAGCAGGGTCTGATCAAAAAGGAAGGGTTATAACCCAACATTGCTTCATAGGGAGAAAATCCCGTGGAAGCGTGAGTTTCATTGTTGTGAGCGAATTGAGCAAGGGGAAGGTCGTTGGCCCATGTGTCCTGTTTGGCTGCAGCATAGTAACGCAGGTACTGTTCAAAGACATGGTTAGCTCGCCCAGTTTATCCTTCAGACTGGGTATGATATGCTGTGGAGCGACAAGGGGAGATTTTTAGAATAGTTAAGAGTTCACTCTAAAACCGCGCCATGAACTGTACTCCACGGTCACTGATGATCTCCTGTGGGAGGCCAAACATCGAGAACACATGACACACAAAGAGGCGAGTGGTTTCCTCTGACATATCATGGAAGTACAAGGGATAAAAAATGAAAATTTAGTAAGATGATCCACCACCACCATCACCGTAAACTCAATATAGCAGAGGAGTTTGATAATAAAATACACAGACACCAATGTCCATGGACCCTCCACCTGCTGCAAAGGGTGGAGAAGCCCATTTCTACCAGAGCAGACCAACTTAGCCAAGCACAGGTAACACAGTTGCCAATCCAGGCCAGGACCTCCTTGGTTAAACCCACCCAATTGTAGGTCCGCTTGATCAAGTCAATGCATTTCTTATTCCTTGGATGGCCGACCATGAGGGGATCATGATGCGCGTGAAATACCTCAGTTCTGAAGGGAGGGGGACCCAAACTCATGACCAGAAATAAATAAGATCCACTTCTAAGGAGTATAGCAAGCGTTTGTGGTTTTGGTGGGACAATTGCTTGACCAACTCCACACCCTTAGGGCAAGACATTTGCCCATCCAAGACCTGAGTGACTAGCGGGGCGTTGGGGGCCAGACTGATGGAAGAGACAACAGGGGATACAATCGACAGGATTTGAGTGGCAGGAATCATGGTAATGAGGTCCACTTCCTCCAGATCTGAGGGACAGTGGGTGGGGCTGCAGCTGAGAAAATCGGAAAGTATGTTGAGTGCACCTTTTACAAATATGTATTTGAAATAGAAGCTGCACAAGTCCTGATAGGTTAGTTCCTGTTGGTGGGCCAATTTCTGGGGTTTCCAAAATACAAAGGAGCCTGGTGATCCATGAAGACCGTTAACTCATGCTGAGCACCTTGTAACCATATACCTTCAATGAGTTAACGCCCATGCTATGGCTGCCAACTCCATATCATAGATGGCCCAAGACTGCTCCGTAGAAGTAAACATTTGGGAAAAATAGGCAACCATATGTTCCAGGCCATTATGCTCTTGGAGTAACACTGCCCCCACTGCCACTGAGGAGGCATTGCACGTGGCGATATATGGCTTGGCGGGATCTGCATGCTTTAAGACAGGAGGTGATAAAAACTCCTCTTTGATCAATTCAAACGTCTGCTGGCATTTGGGTATCCAGTGAAACAGTACATTCTTGCCAGTGATGGAATGGAGCGGGGCAGCAAGCTGGGAAAGAGCTGGGAAAAATTTTTAAGAAAATGATGGTTCCCAAGAAACTCTGAAATTGTTTCTGGGTTGTTAGGGTTACCCATTATTGGATAGCGTCCAACTTATTGGGAGAAATTGTGTAGTCATCTTTAAGGACAAGGTTCCTGAGGAAGGTAACTTCCTCCTTATAGAGCTCACATTTAGAAGGCTGACAAACAACCTGCCTTATGCAAGGCGGCCACAATCGCTTCCAAGTCAATAGCATTTTGTTTGGTAGTTGGGGAAAGAACCAGAATCTTGTCGATATATGTGACTGCACAAGTAAACTTGAGGTTTCCCAGCACACTGTCAATCATACATTGAAACGTAGTGGGAGCATTCTTCAACTCAAAGGGCATTTATGCGGAAGTGAAAAATGCCACACTTTGTCTGGATTGCCATTAACCATTCCTGTCCTTTCATTACCCAAATCTGGTTAAAGGCATTAACGAGGTCCAGCTTTGAGAACACATGAGATTTTGTGATTGCTTGGCTTATCATATGCTCCAAAGATAGGGGGTAGGGATTGTGAACCGTTACTTTGTTTAGATTCTGTAATCTATGCAGGGATGGAGGGAACCATTGGCTTTTTTGGTGAAGATGATGGGAGATGTGACTGGTGAGGTCTCCTTAAACAACCATCCTTTTGTCAACATGTCGTCAAACCAATTGTTGAGCGCAACCTCCTCTTCTGTTGTATGGAGGTACAACAGGCAGTTGATATTCACTAACTCCACTGTCGTACAAAATCCCAAGTTGAATTTAGTATGAGGAGGTAGGCGATTCACTTTTTCAGAATTGAAATACTTCAATAGTGCAATAAACTTTCTGGAAAATCAGATGGTATGCCCACAGGAGAGACGAGGGAAGGAATATAACTGAGACCTTGAGTTTTTAAGAGTGCCAAACAAGGGAAATTCACCCTCCAGTTGATCATTGATGAAAGACAGCATTTTAGACTCCAGGTGGATCCTGACATGTTGTCTGTGCCAACATCCCACTCCTAAAATCACCAGAAACACCAAGTTTGGCATCTCAGAAAATTGATCATAGAAGCTAAACTGATGTACCAAAAAAGGCACTGGCTGACGGACAACATATGATGTCTGAGAGGCAGAAGAAGCCACCATCACCAATGGACCCAAGTCCATGTCCAGTTCTGATTGTTGAGATGTCTCAATGCTCATGAAATTACCCGTGGCACTGGTGTCCACCAGGGCCTCAAAGGAGACATGGTGGGATCTGATACTAATCTTCATAGGCAATAAGAAATAAGCGAAATTTTGTTTATTGGAAGATTTGGGTGTTTCTGTTGCAACTGAATAAATAGCCAGCAAATTGGGGGAAGGTTGGGAGCTTTTCCTGGAGTAAAGATGGGGAGGACAAGGGCTTGAGAACTGGCTTCCTCCATCTGGGCTTTTACTGATTCATTTATAGGTGAATTGGAATCAGCCAACTCTGACGCAGGAGTAGTAACGGGCTCATAAGACGGAACTATTCCTGGCTCAATGGTAGACACTACATCCACATCGTCGTTGGGTAATCTTATCATGAGATTTTACCTTTTGATAGCGGGAAGCATGGTGAGGGAAGGCATTGATAGTGGTTGCAGTGGCACATATTTGATCTACCGTTCCTTTTGAGGAGGACCAAACCTTATGAAGAGCAGAAACCATATCTAAACCTGCTCTAAAGATTGCTCGAAGCATATCATTAGGGAGGTCCATTGTGGGAGCCAGTTCAGGGAAGGGTAGATATCAAAGAAGCCAAACTAGGGGCCTTGGCATATTATAGAGTAATCTGAATAAGTGGTCTAGGCATGACACAGGGGGTTTCAAGGCAGCCTATATGATGGCAATCAGCAAAGCAGGATCTCCTGCCTGTGAGGTAGAGCGCAGAAGCCCTCTAACCCAATGATGGGCGTTCCCTTCCACAGCATCCAATAAAGTGACCCCTTGTTGGGCATGAGATAACTCAGCGGCATTGTTAAGGGCAATTGCCTAGCGCATCTGCACATCAGTTTGGGTGTCAAAAACTTGATTAACTATCTCACAGAGCAGAAAAAAATGAGCTGTTATCTGGACTATTAGGAGGGGGAGGGGTAGTAATCCATGTGACTTGGCCGCCATGAAGAAATTTCTCCAGGGTAAAGTGTGTCAAAAAATTAATTTTGGGCTCTGCTAGTTGGCAGGCTAAACAGTATGAAGACTGGTCAGCCCTTGCCGTTTTACCTTAGGCGTTGGGGCTAGCAGCGCCGGCTAACCCCTTGGCGTGTCACCCACGCCATTTTGGGGATCCCCTAGCCTAAACCCTAACTAATGAAATAAATTATAAACTTATAACAAAAGGTAGATTAGGCAAAGGGAGATGTTTATTGAAAGGGAAGCGCCAGGTATTTATACTACTTACAAAAGGGCTACTGCGCTCATTGCTGACTATCAGCTCTTCCACTGGTTCTTCCAGCCAACCACTTCTATTCTTCTTCTACTTCTTCTACTTCTACATAATCTCTTCCCTGGCGTCGGCCCTCTCGCTCCATCCTTCCCAATGTCTATATTAGTTTTGGTTCATCCTCATCCTTAAGTCAACGGTGAACCATATAAGTAATTAATCTAAATAAACATCAAATTTGGATTTGACCTTTGAATTAATAATAATGCGCCAGAAACAACTATGGTCACTCACTTGACTCAGAATATCTTGGCATCTCGACGACATCAACTTCTTAATAAATGAGGCACTGAAAACAACCTCGGCCACCTTGAACTCATAATTGTTGGATCTACCAACATTGGATCAGACGCGAATTTGTGGATCAGCAAAACATAGGCTTTCCACTGGAAATCCCACAAATGGACCACAAATGGCCATTGGCGTTGACCACTGATTCCTCTGATGGATTGTATTATTCTTAGCTATTATTCACCGGTGATTCTTTTACTAATTTGGGGCCACCAATAGGCCCTACCTGAATCTAAAATATCAGCCTCAGCGGGATACTAATTTTGGCTCAACCCAAATTGGGGAGCAACTACCAGCATTAAACCAAATAACACAAAATTCAGTCAATAAACCATTCCGCTTGGATTGGCTATATCATTCCAAATAACGCTAAATCATTGGAGGATTCCATCTGATTAAAATCATGACAGAGTGTATACTACTCCCAAAATTGACAAGTGACCATATGAACAACAAAAAGCAGACTACTGATTGCACGTTCATTTGGTAAAGGGTGACCACTGCAACGCTCACCAAAAAGAGCAGGGTGGAAGTGGATGGAAACAATGGTTGTTTGATTATGTCATGGAAATGGCAGAAGATGTTTAGACCGGCCTGCCAGTCAGGATGTGTAAGCACCCAAAAAGCAAGTCAGAATTCCAGAGGCATTGCCGCCTAAACAACTTTATATGGAACCAGGTATTGGGAAATGATAAATCGTTGGTGCAAGGCAATGGTAAAGAGCAACCCAAGGATGAACCAAATTGAGGCTGCCCCAGACCCTGGAGGTCTTACTACAGGGGGTGGTTCCACATATCTGGTTTTGACAAGGTCACCGGTAGTCAGGGTAAAATCTACGGGGGAGACAAGGGGGTGGATTCTTGCCTGAAGTTGGTGGATCTATGGCCATAAGATCCCAGTATATTGTCGGCGAAAGTTCATAAAAACAGGGTTAAATTGCCAGAAGTATCTAGCTTGCTGAATCCAGTTTACGACAGTGAGGGCCATAGTGACCATTAGTACTGGTAGATCCCATCCAGTATATAGGCCAATAGGCCACCAGAGAAAAGCCATTGGGAATGTGGCAAGAAGGATATCAATAAAATCAAAGTTGATAGTTTTTTGGAGGCAAAATTTTATTGTAAAGGAAAGGAAGAAAATTGACCAACAATTTTCTCAGTGCGATGCAACTGATTAAATAGTGGTCAAATGATGCAGGCACAAGTCAGAATTGAGACCCTCAATTTCGATCTAATCAGCAAATTAACTGGGAATGGGGGCAGATAAGTTCACTGGGAACTGAAATTGAAGGATATAATGGCAGACCAAGTCACTGTCATTTTGACCTCAATGCCCAGACTGAGGCTCAACTACATTTATGAAAGTTGGCACTCTGGCATTTAGCCTGAAAAGCAACGGGAATCCCCAGGGCCACCCCACGTAGAGGAAGTCCCAATTGGTTGGGAACAGGTTTGGGATGCCCAACCCACCGTGCCCAGTTGTTGCACCATTCATTTGGTCAAAAGTGTCGCATCAGCCACAACGCCGATTTACCAGCAGGGAGCTTCAGACCCTTATCAACAATGTCTGATGCTACTACCTGCACATCAGGGATCATTTTCAACGATTTTGGGAGGGGGTTAATTTTTGCAATCATAGTGTTAGCCAAATTGAAATCTTCAGCGATTCCAGCTGATAACTCAGTCTTTGTCCCTTTTTGACTATGTAGGATCTGATCATTGGGCATGTTTATACTCAATTTTAGACCAAATACTTCATTTCAGCGATCTTGGCGCAAATTTCTTAGATCAATTGTACTAGTTCTGCCAAAGTGAAGGTGGGCACCGGGGGAGGAATTCAAAGAGGAAGGGCTGTTACCCAACACCTGTCTACCATGCGGGCGAGGTCACCCTGGGTGACAAGGGGTGCTGCCACCCTCTTTGGTCCCTTCTTACCCAGAAATGGGAAAAGGGCCTGATCTACGCACAGGGGATGTTCCTCAGGACTTACAATTAGGCTCAGAGGTCCATAATTTCTTTTTCCCTACTCTGGTTTAGTGGTTTATTTTTTTACATAACCAGCTATCATGATTAAGAGGTCTATTTTTAAGACTTAACCATCTATCATGGTTCAGTGACCCCACCTGGGACTTGACCAATACAAAGACTTGCCTATTTTTTAATAGGGCCAGTGATCCTTTAAGAACATTGCACTTTTTTTCTCCCCTAGATCCAATACTTGAGATATTTTTATAACCCAGTTCACTACACAATCATCCGTGATGTTCTTAATTGTGAAGGCATCAGTTGCCATCTTGGCATTTACTTTAAATGGACTGACCACAAAGCATCCAGCTTAATTTTCCATCTAAAACCTTGGGTGTCGCATTAGGCTACTTTATCACCATATGGTACTCCTGTATTGCTGGTTGGTTTTAGCCATCCGTTGACTTTGCTTTGATCCTTTTCTTTAAGGCGTTATCAAATCCTTGCAATTGCAGTTCAATCAATATTAAACTATTTGGTTCAGTTTTGATTGTAATCATTCTAGTTGCTGGCTCTATGGCAGTTTAAAAAATTAGCGATAAGGCTGCCCTGTGTCCATAATGTAGTATAAACGGTGTTTTCCTATCAACGTAAAAAGACTGATATTGTAGGTGAAGATAACTAAAATTAGGTATTGTCACAGACCAGAATAACCACAGTTCCGACTGCCAATATATTTACATATTGCTTCAGTGCCAATAAGCAATTAAACTGGCCAAACCAAGTAGGGAGAGATTTGGGGCACCAACAGCGCCAAAAATTAAATACTACTAGTTGTCTATGTAAGTCCTCTGTGTGTTTGGTCTAACCCAACCCCACGAAGGCTTCCTCAAAATGAAACACCCAAAAAAGACCAAAGGTATGCAAAGTATGCTAACATTGAAACAACCTTTAAATTTATATAGGAACGTAAAAAAAGGTGTCCGCCAACCAGAGCTCATCTGGGGAGTAACTGACAATGCTACACAGGAATGGAATGCTAAGGTTAGAATACTGAAGTAAACTTTGGAATGGGCAGGTGTGCCTCATAAAGGCAGCACTTTGGGGGCCACACCCAACCCATATATTAGGCTTGCATAAACTAATCTACGACTTTGGTGAGGAACAACCCAGTGCCCAAAATGACCGGGCCAAATATATATATAAACAATCTGTTCAGATTTAGAAAATCTAGTTCTGATTCAGAATGTAAGGATTGAAATGAACTTGATTGTTACATTACCCCCACTAGAGGAGGGCCCCTCCCTGAAGAGGAGCCCCAAATTTGGAAGGCCGCCACAATGAGGGCTTCCTGGGGCAAGTTATCTCGAGCCCCAGGAAAATTAGCCCAGATAAACTCTGGGCCCTTGAAGAAACACAGATGGCGAGAGTAAATCAGGACTGGGCTTCCAGAATTAGCCCAGCCAGCCTGAAAATGCACGCCCAGCACATGGCTGTGTTGCACCCCTCCCAGGCTCCCATTGTGATGGTCTTCCCATCATGACTGGGAAGGCGCTTTTGCCAAATAAAGCATGAGAGGGGCATGCGGTCCAGTGTGGCTGGATGGTATCAGCCCGAGGACGCGCGCCCAGCACTTGGCTGCATTGCGCCTCCCCCTCCAAGCTCCCATTAATGATGGTCTTCTCATTCTGACCAGGAAAGCACTTTGTCAAAGAAAACGCAGGAGGGGTGTGCGGTGCAGTGCAGCTGATCTTCTGACCTCTTTCTGGGTGTAACATCTATAAAAATTTACTCTTGATTGATTATTGGCCATCAACCCAGTAACCTTTTTACTGCACCGGTTCAATTTCCTTGTGCACTACATCGTGTTGTATAAAATGTATTAATCAATAATAGTATGGAGACTGTTATCCATAGTTGAGAATTAACTATTATTAGGCCCAACGCTTTGGCCAGTACTTCTGATTAAATACTCTGTAAGCCATACTCATAGGAATTTGTTCCCTATATTCTTGTCCACCCAATCTTTGTTAAGATACCCCGGTGACAGTCTCTCTTGGCCCAACACACAGTTGGCAGCTATCCCTTATTGTGGTTCCTTTGTCTCTAGATCCCCGCTCAGATCTTTACTCTTCTCTCTGAGAGTCTTACAATTATTGCCTTCTGCAATATTATCCTTGAGATGGAATGGCACAATAGAAGCTGATAGTCTAACTATACACTGAATTGACAATATAACTGTAAAGTATAATACTTTCATAGACGATACTAATGTCAGTAATAATAATTGTTTTTGTTATAGTAAATCCTAGGGAATCATATAGTAGGGGATTCGGCTGTCTAACCCTTGGTTGATACCTCTTCGCTGAAATGGCAGCTGTTGCCATTGAATCACCCTTCTTCGTCTCAACAGTGATGGACTTCCCCATCCTGGCTAGGGTTCTGTTGTTGTACATCCTTGAGACCTCAAACAGAAAGAGTCGGAAAACGTGTTTCTAGTGTTTTCCTCTCAATCCAAGCGAACTAAACATAATTGGCTAGCGACCTGCTTAGGTAATGGGACTTATTACCCATTATGGCAGGTCACTTCACCAACCAATTGATTCGTTAGTTGCAGGTGGCATCACTCGCCTTGCAACTTGCTATTCATTCCCAATCAGTCAGTGATGAAACCTGACCAATCCCAATTGGTACACCTGATAGTTAATCACTATCAGATGCCCCTATTTCGTCAGCCACTCCTCCCAATGAGATCTTAGGTATTCATCTGGATTGATCCCTGATGAATACGACCATTGGAATATCCCAAAATCCCCCAAACGTAGTTCCTCCAAAACTTGGGCCAACTGATTTCTGATTCACTTCGCCTTAGGTAATTTTCCTCTAGTGACACTAGTAATCTAGCAGGCTGGGAATATGAGCAAAAATCCCAACACATCCCCCTCTTGCCTATATTTCCAGTGAGAAAAGGATTGGGGCATGAGAACACTGCTTTGGACACCTGGTCAAATACTTCATTGGTTCAAGCGGAGTACACTCATCAATACTCAACGCTGCTCAGGATAACCTTTAGTATACAGTTTTCTTCCTCTTCCTCCTTGCCACCACCTTCTCAGAGCGCGGTCCCCATGACCTTCTGTCATGCCAGGCTGATCAATTTACTTGTGACAATATTAGTCCTGGGATCCAGTTTTCCCCCTGTCAGGGTATATAACCCACTGTCATAATCAGGATTCTTGGTCCAGCGTCCTTGAATTTTTGATTTTCTTCTCATCCTGGACAGGAGACTATTGCCAGCGATGTTCATTTTGTGGCTTGATTAAGAATACTTATTTCTATTTGCCCTCATCATTTCGCTCATAACCTCTTGGCTTTAAGACATTCCTAATTTCTTTGGAAATCTTATTTCATTAATTTTGAGATTAATTTCCCCAAATTTGGAGCCTAATGGATTGTAGAGTACATAATGTCAGCTTCTATATATGCCTGACATCCCCCTCTCGTCCAGCTCATATGTTATATTCCAAATCTCGTTACCAGCATCTCCCCAATAGTCTGTCTGATCCAGACCTCCGTCTCTTCCAGCAGATGAGTCAGGATGCTCAACGGAACCTCTTTTTTGGTCCTTCCAGGACACATAAGCCTAGTCTGGCACAAACGGCTAGTCCTTCTGTCAAATTACTGGAAATGGTAACTTATCCCTCTGAAAGCAGGCTGGCCATTGTTTAGAACAACTCTCAGCTGACTCTTCCCTTGCAGTCAATTCCAGAGTTGAACTTTGAAACCCTCCAGGATTGGGATCCTTTTGCTGATTCTCTGAACATCATTGTAGATGCTCCAGAGATTATGCCAGTTACTCTGGATCATGTGCTCCTGGCTGGTCAGATATGCTCCCTGAGTTCCTCTTCCAATTTGGTCAATTTACAAACCCGCTGTACTGGTTTCTGAGCTCTCAATTGGTAAAAGCATACACTTTGAGCTCCCCCTACGCTGAACTCCAGGCCCAAGTCACTGAGGCTTTGACATTAGCTCTAAATCCCTCTGATCTGGATAACCTTCTATTTTGGGATACTGCCACTTATGCTCTTCGCTTTGCTGGCCAAGTTCTTCAAAGTTGGTCTACAAAGCTTCCAGCCTCTCCTGGTTTCCGCCGGTCATTCAGCTTTAGCTTCTGTGAAGCCCATAGTCGCCACTTGCAGGATGCAATCTGCTCTCTGCACAACTACCTCTTCTCTGGAGCTTCCCATCAGTATTTTCCACTGATGGCATTAATAGGGAGTAAGATTTGGCAACCCCCCATCAAGTATTCATTCTTTATTGCTGGCCCACATGTCTGGTGTCCTTGATAAAGCCCATCGGCAGGCGCTCAAGACAAATCTTCCAGCTCCAGTTCCTTATCAGGATTACTCAGGGTTATTCACTGATTGCCTCTTTCTTTATTGCTGCTTTCCTCCCCGCTCTAGGGTTTCACAATTGGCATCTTCCAACATTTCAATTTCCCTTCCCCTAGTCACTTTCTCGCAGGGCTCTGCATCCGCTCAATGAATGTGGTTTCATGTAGGTCTCACCCTCACAAGCGTCCAATTGCATATCAATTTTTATGGGCTGTTTATTCCTACCACAATCCATCCTCCCTCCCACAAGAGGTGACATAGGCAGAATCATCCCCATACTGAGGATGATCAATAAAAAAATTCTACAAATATATTGGCTTTTTTATCTATGCGTTTTAAAATCTCTTTTTTCCCAAAATCTTTTATCAATTTTTTATCTTTATTCTTCTTTTTTCCTATGGGACTTGACCTCGTTTCAGTTCAGAGGTCCATCTTTTCCCCAAACTGGATCCTGGTACTTAAACCTACCAGTCTTCCATGGTTCAGAGGTCCTTTTTTGGACTTGACCATCTATATTGTTCATAGGTCCTTTTTTCAGACTTGATCTAATCATCAGGACATGACCAAATTAATGGTTCATCAGTCCTTTGGGAACTCTTTTACTTTTTCCTCAATACAATGCTTTAAATACTCAGTGTGGACTCGATTTACAACTCTTCCATTCAAGAGATTCTTGATGGAATAAGCATCAGTCGTCACTTGGCAATTACTTTGAACGGACCTGACCACAATGCATCTAATTTGTTTCTTCATCTGAAACCATGTGTATCGCAATAGGCAACTCTTTCCCCTATTTGATATTCTTCTAATGCCAGTCAGTTTTTGTCATTTGTAAATTTCGCTCATATCCTTTTCTTCAAGGTTGTATCAAATGCTTGCAATTGCATATCAATCAGGATACTCATCAGTCAGTTCAAGTATTGCTTGGTACTCATCCCTGATGTAAGTTCCACCCCCAAATATAATATCAGCAGCAACGCGGCCTTTTTTTCATATAGCTATTCAAACAGCGTCTTTCCTGTCACCGTATTATGACTAATGTTTTAGAAATTGTCACCAAACTCAGGTACGTTCCCCATGTGGAAGTTCTCCCTGCAACTAGCTTCCTTAGCGTCGTGGCCAGCGTTCCATTGACCCGTTCTACCAGTCCATTCGTCTCCAGCTGGTATGGTACTGACCTAACTCCTTGGATCCCCATTATTTCATTTAGCCTTGGGATCACATGAGATGTGAAGGTCCCATTGTTACTCAATAGGACTTGCAGACATACATGCCAGTATACTACTTGATCCAGGATGAATCTCGCAGTACTGGTAGCATCTACTCTGGTTAGGGCCTTTGTCTCAACCCATCTCATCAAATGGTCGATGGCAACTATGATGTACTTGACTCCCCCTGCGCTCATTGCCAGCGGTCCCATCACATCAATGGACACCGTGCGCCAGGTGAATCCAGGTCAGACCAGTCAGTATCCAGTTGTATTCTTGTGTGTTTTGTGCAGCTGGCACTCCACACAACAAGCCAGATGATCTGCAACATTGTAGTTGATTGATTCCCAGTAATAATACTGGCGAATATGGTCAGTTGTTTTCCTCAGGCCTCTTTGACTGACAACCTTGTGAGCTGCTTGTACTATTGCTACTCTTTCTGACAGCTTAAAAAATAATAGCTGCTTCCCGCTAATCATCTTGAATACTTGTCCATCCATAGTCTCAGTGTTTTCCATCTCTTTTCAAAGCGCACCTTGGATTTCTTGAGGCTCGCCCCCAATTCTTCCTTTGACCATTCTCTGGAATAGCTCATCCACTAGCGGGTATACCAACTTGACCATTGGCAACCACAATAAGCCATCCACGTTCTGGTGAGAAGCCCCCACTCAGTGAACTATCTCATAATTGTAAGCCTGAAGCTTAAGTGCCCGTTGGGCCAGTTGTCCTTCTGGTTCTCTTAGATTGTGCAGCCAATGCAGCGAAGAGTGGTCTGTCACCACCTTAAAGTGCATTCTGTGGACATACACCCATAACTGCTTGCATGCATATATGACCGCAAGGCATTCCCGCTCAGTCATGGTGTAGTTCTTTTAGCAACTGAGAGTGTCTGGCTCTCATACGCCACCGGATGCTCGTCCCCAAGTTCGTCTACTTGGCTCAGTATGGCACTAATCACCATCAACAAAGCCTCGGTTTAAATGATAAACTCCTGATCAAAATTCAGATATTTCAGAATCAGCAATTTTATCAAATACTGGCGTAACTCATCAAAGGAGTCCTGGGCTTCTTCATTCCATATGAATCCTTTTTTTGGATCCTTTAATAAATGAAATAAAGGCTCAGCTATTTGGGCGAAGTCCCAAATAAATCTTCTGTAGTATCCAACCATCCCAAAAAATACTTGGATGTCTCAGACACTCTATGGTACAGTCATATACTATATAGCTCCTATCTTCTGGGTTTGCGACTGCAATCCACTTGAGCTGATCACAAATCCCATGTGTTTCAACTCTTTTTTTTGAAGAAGTGGCATTTCCTTAGCTTGATCTTCAGCTTAGCCGCGGACAGTCTCTTAAAATCTTCTTCCAAGTGGTGCAGGTGATCAATAAACGTTCTACTGAACACAATGATATCATCCAGATATAACAGGACACACGACAACTTCAGGTCACTTAATAATGTGTCCATGGCTCTCTGAAATGTCGCGGGCACATTGCAGAGACCCTGGGGCATCCTCGTTGGCTGGTATAACCCCTTAGTGGTAATAATCGCGCATTTTTCTTAGTCTTCTTCTGGCAAGTCAATCTGTCAGTATCCCAAGATTAGATCCATCGCGTAGAAATACTTCACTTCTCCTAATCAATCCAGCACATCATCAATCTATAGTAGGGGAATGAATCCTTTTTTGTAATTTTGTTCAGCCTCTGGTAGTCAATCACCACCCGGTTTGATCCATCCTTCTTCTTCACAATCAAAATCAGACTCGCCCATGGACTTGATGATGGAACTAGAAGCCCATGCTTCACTAGTTTGCTGATATCATCCTCCACTACCGCTTCAGCAGCTTTTAATCTTCGTATTGGTCTCATCCTTATCAGTAGATTTTCCCCAGTGTCAACCTTGTGAATTACATCTCGTGAACATCCCAAATTGTGTTCATCCTGAGTGAAAACTTCCTGATATTTCTCAAATAGTTTGAGCACCTCCTCCTGCTGGCCTTCCGGCAGATCAGCGAGCTGCTCCCAATCAACCAATAGGTTGATGCTTTCAGTTATCCCAGCTGGTAATCCCATTTCATCAAGAGACCCAAAATCGCGGAAGCGTCTCAATTTAGCTGTTGGGATCAAATGAATAAACGCGATTATCTGATTCCTTTTGATCTTCATTGGTTTTTCACTCAAATTTGGCAAGAGAACTCGTATTTCTCCATGACCCAGCATTATTATCCCAGGAGCTACCCATGACTCCACTCTGGACTTCTTCCAGGGGCTTCCAACTCCTCCATACAACAGCTCTGGAATCTCCAAAGTCAACCTAGTGTCAACTATTATCTGTGATCTGGCCTGTATGGTCCTTTCTTTCTTGATCCTTAATGGAATTCCCTGGTTTTCTAGGATTTCTGACGGCATCTCGCGTTGCTTCCTACCAACTAATTGGTATTGATTAGTACAATGCCATCATTGTATATCAGATTAATGAAGTTGTTTCTTCGATTCAAAGGAGCTTCACCATCCTTCTAGTATACCAATGGTAACATCTGACCCAGAATGGTCAACATATTATCCTCAAAGGTACATTTAACTCCATACTTCTGTAGAAACTCTGTTCCAATCAGGATATTGTAGTTTCGGTTCACCAAAACTATTGTTGGCGCAGATACCACCAATGACCCAAAATGTAGTGGCAGCGCACTATAAGCTCCACAGGAAACAGTGGTGTTTGTCCCAGCTGTTCCATATTCTCTCTTGTGTTCCAAGTTCAGAGAGATCTTCATCCTCTTCACCAGCTTGGTCAACACAATATTGATGAGCTCTGCTATCAACAATAGCCCTCACCCTCACTCGATTCACTTGAATATCTATATATGTACACTTGGAGTATTGTAATATAGTATTTACTGAGTGAATGGAGGTGTTATTAGCCAAATTTAGGGTGTGAATAATCTGCGCCAATAATTCAGGAAATGATTCCTTTATCACGCCGAGGGGGATCAACAGATTAGCCTCATCTAAACGGACATCTGATAACTCATCAGGATACTTGGCAGTTCAAATCTTCTCCGTCAGATGTCAGTCATATGGCCAGGCAGCTTCCTGAATTATCCCAGGGTCGTCTTCTTTGCCTCAGCTCTGGTCACGGCATTCACATCCATATTTACCACTTGGTATAGCTGATCCTGCTTATTGTCTATGAACAGATCGCTAATGTCTATTTCTTCATTCATGATATTGGGAGGAACAGGTTTCTCCGCCGCACTAGACTATTCCTTGTTTAGGCAGTTGACCTTTTTCCCAAATCCTTATCTGCTGCTGTCTCCTTGGCCTGGACCACGTTAATCTGATCCTTTGGCTTTTTGCAGTGTATGGCAAAATGTCCTTTCCTGCTACACTGATAGCAGACCTTCTCTTTCTTGCTTAACAATCTGAAATCCTTGGGCTTATTTCCCAGCACAGTTCAGTTGGTAGCCTCCTTTGCTCCTTCATTTCCTTTTTTGGGATTCACATTTCAAACTGGATTAGACTTGAAGCTTCTATTTGGGGCCTCAAACATCGCTCCCAAAATATTCAGGTTGTCTACCATTTGCAAAGTAGTTATCTCCATCACAAATACGGAATACATCATTTGATGTAAATCTTGATAGGGCTTAAGGGCCGCTTATAAAGCGATTCTAGCATCAAAGTCGTCTAACACTTTAGCTCCAGCCAGGATCTGCGACTCCTGGTAAAATCAATCCACGAAGCTAGCAAGAGACTCATCTTTATGGAATTGAATTCCCATAAATTCTTGCTTGCATTTTGACATGCAGGTTGGACTCCTGAACTCCTTCATTATGGCCTTTGCCTTGGCATATAACCAGCTGTCCCCCTTCAGGTGGGGTAACACTAGATTTTGACAGTCAGTGTCCAGGCAGTTCATGACCATCAACGCCTTTTAATGATCCTCATATCTGTTCATAGTCATGTTGAACAGTCAGAAAAATGCTGGGGCGTTATCCTGATGGAATGTTGGAAATTATGGTGTTGCTCTAAATTCCTCTGAGTCATTTTGGGCCGATTCTCCAAGTTCAGCTACTCGACTAACTTGTGGAGTGACTTTGGGCGTCATCTCCAAAATGGCATTAGGGGCAGGCAGCATATTTCTCAGGGTATTTGACTTCCCAAGTATTGTGCAGGGACTTCTTTCTTTAGCATCGCTTGCCATATCAGGCTCACAAGCACATCTGTGAGCTTTCAAGTCCTCCACTTCTTTTATCAATTTCTTGATATCTGCACCAAACTTTCTTAAATGAATGCAATCTGCTTCTCGCTCCATTTTCAGGAATAGGACCTCTCTAATGAGGTCTCCTTCAATCTCCTTCAATGAGTTTACTTTGCCAAGTAACTTGTTCCCAAAGTTTGCTACATTTTCTACTCCTTCCTCCACCTTGGTGACTCATTCTTCCAAGGCCACAAACTCCTGATGGTCCACTGAGTTTAAGGCATTCTGATTCACAGTGGCGAACTCAGTCCACAGCTTGCACAATTTCTTCTTTATATGACATTATAATAGATTTTTTACTCAACTACCCCTGTAGTGAGCACCAACTTGTAAAAATTTACTCTTGGTTAATTATCAGCCATCAACCCAGTAACCTTTTTACTGCACAGGTTCGATTTCCTCATGCACTTCATCACATTGTATAGAATGTATTAGTCAATAATAGTATGGAGACTATTATCCATAGTTGAGATTGAACTATTATTAGGCCCAACGCTTCGTCCAGTACTTCTGATTAAATACTCTGTAAGCCATACTCATAGGGATTTGTTCCCTATATTCTTGTCTACCCAATATTTAAGATACCCTGTGACAGTCTCTCTCAGCCCAACACACAGTCGGCAGCTATCTCTAATTGTAGTTCCTTCATCTCTAGATCCCTGCTCGGATCTTTACTCTTCTCTCTGAGAGTCTTACAATTATTGCCTTCTGCAATAATATCCTTGAGATGGAATGACACAATAGAAGCTGATAGTCTAACTATACACTGAATTGACAATATAACTTTAAAGTGTAATACTTTTGTAGAAATACTATTGTCAGCAATAATAATTGTTTTTATTATAGTAAATCCTAGGTAATCATATAGTAGGGGATTCGGCTGTCTAACCCTTGGTTGACACCTCTTCGCTGAAACGGCAGCTGTTGCCATTGAATCACCCTTCCTTGTCTTGGCAGTGATGGTCTTCCCCATCCTGGCTCTAATTCCGTTGTTGGACATCCTTGAGACCTCAAACAGAAAGAGTTGGAAAACGTGTCCCTAATGTTTTCCTCTCAATCCAAGCGAACTAAACATAATTGGCTAGCGACCTGCTTAGGTAATGGGACTTATTACCCATTATGGCATGTCACTTCACCAACCAATTGATTCGCTAGTTGCAGGTGGCATCACTCGCCTTGCAACTTGCTATATATTCCCAATCAGTCGGTGATAAGACCTGACCAATCCCAATTGGTACACCTGATAGTTAATCACTATCAGATGCCCCTATTTTGCCAGCCACTCCACCCTATGAGATCTTAGGTATTCATCCAGATCGATCCCCAATGGAAATGAATAGGTGAATATCCCAAAATCCCCTAAATGTAGTTCATCCAAAACTTGGGCCAACTGATTTCTGATTTTACTTCGCCTTATGTAATTTTCCCCTAGTGACACCAGGTAATTTAGCAGGCTGGGAATATGGGCAAAAATCCCAACACCATCCATGAGTGAGGGAGGCCTTCTGGAACAGGTCCCCTCAGTGCTGCTGAATCCCTGTTGAGCAGGAGGCCCCACTGGGAAAATTAACTGAAGGTCACTTTGAGTCTAGGGTTGACCATCAGTCACCAGCTCCCACAGGTGCTGGTTCCTTGACAACTGAGACCAAGTGACCACTGAGGTTGGCCAAACTGGGGATTGGGGCGTGAAGCGCACATTGACTTCAGAATTATGTAACAAACTGGAAAAAGCCCAGTTCTGACCTCCATATAAATTTACATATTTGTTTTAGACTGACAAGCAACCAAAGCGGCCTAACTGAATAGTGAGAAGTTTGGGGCACCAACAGCGCCAAACATTCACCTCCCATTGGTTGGCTATGTAAATCCCCTATGTGGTTGGTCCAACCAGCCACGTGAAAGCTTCCTCAAAATGGAAACAGCCAAAAAAGACCACAGGTATGTGAGGTATGCAAACCCCAATACATCATTTATTTTTTTCAGAACATAAAGCAAAGGTGTCCGCTGACCAGAGTTCATCTGGGGAGCAACCAACAATGCCCCTCAGGAAGAGTAGCTAGGATTAAAATTCCAAAGTGAACTTTGAATGAGCAGATGTGCCCTATAAAGGCAGCACTTTGGGGGCCCCACTTGAGTTGTTGATTAGGCTTGCACAAGCCTAATCTACATCTTGGGTGAGGCACAACCCAGCGCCTGAAATGACCAAACCAAAATATTTTTAAAACGATTCAACTCAGATTTGAGAAATCTGAAACCAAGATGAAATGTATGATCAAGACAAATCTCAAACGTTACATAAATTACCCTATAAATTTCCTACTTTTATAACGATAAATCAGTGCTGGTTTAGCATCTTTAGTTTTGTTATTTTTTATTACATTATATGTTTACTCTTTTGTGTGATAAAAAGTAAGGATCTGATATCCTCAGAAGTGAAGCAGATCTCCGCAGACTCAGGATGATGAGAACTAAGGCCAAGAACCTCTGAATCTAAAGCTATAGTAAATTCTGCCGGAAGAGGAAAGACCCTATGGTTCTTTATAATCAGCATCAAATGGAGCATTCCAAGTTTAGCGTTGAACCATCTATCAACCCAGTTTATCTGTATTCAGCTATGGATTACAGTCTCTATACTATTATCAGCTATATATTTTTATTAATATCAATGAACGCAAATAGTGCACTTAATAAAAGAACCTGTACAGTTAGTCTCTGGGGACCAGTATCAGCAAAACTCATATTTTAATAAATGCACACCACATGAGCACCTTGCCATAAAAACTAAAGATATCCAAAATCCACAACAATCTGTGATTCTTCCCAATACAAATCAGAGCCCTTCACATCCTATGGGGCAGCCTTATCTGATAAGATCGCAATGGCTATCATGTGTATGTTACTTGTCAATCATTAGCCAGATTTGATGATAGACCAATAAAAAAATGGCTTAAAGCCTACAACGCATGGGGGGATAATTGTAAAGTCATTACCATCAATGACTCTGAGATGCTTAATCCTACTTACTGGCACTTACCAACACTGGCACTGTGCAAATGCATTAAATACTCATGAGGCAACTTGCAGGGTTGCGCCCATGCCAAGGTCCGCCTATTCAAGATTCAGCTACATAAGAAGTTCCATTATATCCACCTGAAGAACTACTTAAATTTGATCCGCTTCTTGGACACTTCAAAGACCTGTTAGGAAAGTGATACCAGGCCAGCAACCGCCGCATCAAGAACATGGTCCTCCAACTTCTGGACTAGCCTCTTAAAGCCTTTGAGGAACCCTATCTGAATGCTGTGCTAATTGCACAGCCTACAAATGTTGACGCCATTTACACCAGTTGAAACTATGCCCACCTATTATCTCACCACCAAAATGAGTTTTGTGAGTATGAAGATTACCAGTTTACTTTCAAAAGCCCTTGTGACGAGATCATCCAAAAATAAGCCAATTACCTTGCCTTCTGAAATAGCTTCTGAGATTTCTGCCCTTTCATATCAGTTAAAGAATCACATGATGTCAGTTTAAGGACAGGCCTCCAAAACAACATGCACTAAAGAACTGCAATGAGCCCGGCCACCATTCTCATTAGTGCCACACATCATGTTTCCATTTTAAAATTGTCCATCTTGATGGCCTATTCCCAAACAGACCACTTTGCTGAACTCAAGCAGCTACAAACCAACCTCATCAAGTGAACTACATGCAGCAACAACCTTACCACTGTGACATCTGTACTATCTAACAAAACACCATATATTACATTGATGCTTTGCCCTGAGAGATTGACCAGAATAAAACTTTATCCTAATGGAAGCTTACTCCACCAAAAAAGGAAAATCAAGAACAAAATACACAACCGCATACCGCAGAACCCTTAAAAAATAAAAAATTGAAGATCTTCTAATGCAGTAAAAGAAAATCAGCAAGTACCTGGTGGAGTACCCATGGAAGATGATGAACTGCGCCTTTAAACCCAGAACTGGGACAAGTTGCCTCTTCCTGCCTTTGCCAAGAACTTTAAACTAGACCAAAATCATTTGCCCCACAAGTGACCCATTCAGGACACAGCTCCACGTCAAACTGCACTGACACGCCCATTAAAAACTTACCCCATGACAGAAAATTTAATCAATACTGTGACCTCAACCAATCTGCACCTTGGAGTGCGCATTGTGCAGAATAAGTTAGCACTTAATTCATTTTGCCTACCTCAAAAACTCATGAAAAATGACTCATACCTCCCTCATATCAGCCTGAAGGAGTTTCCAGCGCAAAAATCTTGAAAGATACTGTGATTCTCATCAGCTTTGGTACCTGTGCAAATTCAGTCCCACGCTCTGTCAAGATCTTCATTAAACAATTAAACCGACCTAACTCATATCTGGCACAAACCCCCCAAGAAACCCTTTTCAGTAACACTGGAACCCCACACACTGTTGGTTCCTTATTTTTTTTAGTACTAGAACTGTTGGTTCCTCATTCAGTCGCACCTTTCTGATTATTTTAGACACCAGCGTATACACCAACATCTACTTAATAAAAAAGTTTCACTGACGTACTGACTGGATGACTGACATCTAAAAACCTTTCAAGTCTGATAGGGTCAATCTATTTGGGTGAGTGGGTGAGAATTGGTGAATCTTATCAAATCTGAAATTATTGAGCCTGATGTGTTCAATCTATTTGGGCGAGTGGGTGATAATTTACAAATATCATTAAATATTTCACAAAATTGCTCACCTGAAGCTAATTGAGTCAAGTAAGCTTTCCCTATTTGGGTGAGTGGGTGAGAATCGGCAAATAAGATCTAATCTGAAATTATCGAGCCTGATAAGTTAATCTATTTGGGTGAGTTGGTGATAATTGGCAAATATTATCTAATTATTCACCAATTTACTCACCTGAAGCTAATCGTTTCTGATAAGTTTAATCTATTTGGGCCAGTGGGTGAAAATGGCAAATAAGATTAAATCTGAAATTATTGAGCCTGATAGATTTAATTTATTTGGGCAAGTGGGTGAGAATCGTCAAATATTATCAAATTCACCAAATTGCTCATCTGAAACTCAACAAAAATCAGTATTAGAGTTTAAGTAGATTGAGTAGTTAGGATAATCAGCTCACTAGCCATGAGGGCAACAGCGGAGCTGCTAGTCCAAGTGGCTCAAGAGTAGTGCTGGCACAGCCTATAGGCTACAATGTAAGCTTATCATCTAATAAACTAAAATTGTAGTGAAGCATGGGTATCTGGATATTAGGTTTATTTTAAAAACCTATCTAATTTTGTTCACCTAATTAATAAAATACTTTTGGCAAGTTCAATTTGTTCGAGGTATGCCAACCAGGGGACGGACAGTACCAAACACAACACTCAAAATGACAAAACAAAACTACTAACCAGGTGGGAAGCAGAAACTGCTAACCATTATGGCAGAGGGTGAGGAGGGGTCAGGGGGTTGGTTTTCAGAAAGACCCACCTCGATCATGGGATGTTGGTTATAGTATCAGATCAGAGCAGAGAGCCAGGGCGTTGGGGCATCCGCATAGTGGGGGTTGAGGTCAGCATAGTAGGAGTTTTCCTCTTCCGCATCAAGATAATGAGGGGAAAGTGTTTTAACAAAAGCTGTGAGGAGAACTTCAGCTTCTTTGCGGGCTTCAGGAAGTTGGGTGATTAGGGAGAGACTGTGGCGGGTGATTTTGGCTGAGGGGTTGAATGAAGCAATTGTTGCAACATTCATAACAGCAATTTCAGCATCATCGAATAGTTTCAAGATGTCACTGCAGGGAGATTCAGGGAAGTCAGGGGGAAGAAGAGGGTGGGCAGGCCATGCTGGAGCTGAGCCACTGACTGGGCCACCGCGGTGCATAGTTTTGGGCACTGAGGAGAGGCCACCGCAGCTAAGGCGAGCTGGTGATCACTTTGGAAGGGGGCTGTATTGGGCAAAGGAATGAAATGGCGAGGGGTAGGGGTTTCATCAAAGTCAGGAAGTAAAAATTTCTCCCAACCATAATCGCCTTGGCAGAGAGGTTGACCTGTATGCTTACTAACGAGGACATTACCTGATTCATCAGTTTAGCCAATAGATCCCAGGATTTTTGGTTCACTGGAATAGTGGCGTTCAGATTTGGGTGGGTGGGATTGGGCAAATGGGCAGCTGCTTGGGTGCCAAAGGTGGTCCAAGCATTGCTCTGATTGGCTGGGGTAGATTTAGGTGGGAGAGTGAGGCTGGAGGTTTTGGGGTGGGGCTGATTTTCCATGTGGGCCCACTGGATGAGATTGGAGGGTGGGAGGGGGCAGCAAAGCGCCTCATACTGAACCTCCAGAGGGAGGCTCAGAAGCTGCAGCAGCGGATTTGGCCTGAGGGCATGCTCTTTTTGCATGGTCGAGGCCAAAGCAGAGGGAAAAAATCTGCCTACCATTATCGACCTGAGCCCAAAAAAAATGATCAGGCGCTGCAGCCACACTAGCGTGGGGTGGGATTTTTTGGGCTATGGTAGGGTGGTGTGGTATGATGGTGGCTGTTGCCTGAGGAGCAGCAAGGCACTCCACACCAGATGGAATGGCAAAGATGAGGTTGGGCTGAGTGCCATAAGCCATGAGCCCCGCGACCAACTAGTCATACAAAACCTGGGGTGGAAGGTGGGATGGGAGATTTGCAAAGGATACCACCAGCGTGGTGTCAGAAGGGAGGCGAGTACGGGTTGTGGGAATGGGGTTTTTTTATAAATTAGAGGAGTTTGTGCTACCGCTTCAGCATCCTCCTCAGATTGGAACCCAACATCAAAGTAGCCCCTAAAAGGGCGGAAGTCTATAAAGCCAGCTGGCGCAAAGGCCTCAGTGGCTAGGTCAATAATTGCCTTATCAGCATATGGGAACAAACGCCCATAGTCCACTCTAAGGTAATAGCGAATGGCAGAGTGAGGGAGGGCGAGAGTATGGGACTGAGAAGGGTGGACGCGCGCCAGGTGGAGCGCTAAGTCCCGTGGGGGGACAAAATGGTTGGAAGCAGTGGGTGGGCTGTTTGAGCCCATCTGAACGCGCTTGCCCACGGGGCAAAAAACGCTAGGTGGGGGTGCACTGCTGCCCCACACTGGGGTGGCAGGCGGCGGAGCCAAGGGCATCAAAGAATAGGTTTGGGCAGACGGCTGTGGATAAATAAAACTTTAAATTTAAATTCACTCAAAAGTGACTTCAAGCAGTAAAAGAAAGTTTTACTTTTGACAAGTTAAGTAGAAGTTTATATAGTAGTTTGGAAGATATGTCACATAAACAATGATTCTAAGTATAAAAAGACGTTTTAGGTAGCAGATTGGTTTTATTTGATTGATTTGTAAGTTTATTTTGTTTGGCCATGTGGTTAATGGCTTTTGTTTGAATTGATAGGATACAATTTAGCTTTGAGGGGTAATTAGTTATTAGCTGTTTTGATAAGTCTAGTTAGCTTTACCTGATTGGTTGGTGGTTTTGGTTAATTCAATTGAGCTATTAGATCTGGCTGAGTGGTTTTGTTCATTTACAATAAAAATTTCTCAATTAATAAATTTAAAATCTTTAATTTCATAGACACCATAGTGAAGCATGGGTAAATCAGCTAGTTGTTATAATAATTCTTTTTAGACATTAATTATGAGTATATACTATACAATGACCTGGTGTTTCTCATTGTTGGAGGCACCCAACAAGCCTGTTATGAACAAGATTTTTACCTACCAATTGAGATATCTGGGGAAATTCATATCAATAAATGATATTGTTTTTGACCATGGTCATTTCAACATTTTACTGTCCTGCTAGGCCCAAAAGAATAATGCATTCATATGAGCTTTGAGAGTGACAAGTGGTACATCCAGACTGACGATGGAATGAAACCCATCAAGTTCTACTACTCCAACGCAGGCGCCCATCAAGATACCCCACTCAAATTTTGACCTACCTCTGTTCCAAATTAGATGCCCAAATTCAGACCTTGAGCTTAATTAATCCCCAAAAAAATCAATTACCCCAACTCTTAAAACAGCACCATGTAATATCCACCAAGATGGTGATGGCATACTCCTTTAACCCTAGAATCTCACCACATAGACGTAGGAAATGCAGAACCTCTAGACAAATGCCTCTATCAAATTTCCTTAAGCCTGAAAAAAATAGGAAGAAATTCATAAAGATTTAGTCAGTGGACTCATCCAATCCTCTCAGTCACCCTGGACCTTTCCTTTTTTGTACCTAAGAAAACTGGCAAGCTCAGAATGTGCTTTGACTATATCCCACTCAACAAAAGAACTAAAAAGAAAGTGTACCTTTTACTGCTTATCTCAGACATAATGAGCTCCATGGGGGCACAAAGTATTTCACCAATACTGGCCTTTTCTCCAGATACTATCAACTAAAGTTTATATAAAATCCATCCAAAGACTTCCTTTTGTTGGACATTTTCCCTCCCGTCTACAGGATAAGAATGTTGTGAGCTAGAATCAGCTGAAAAGGGCAAAAGTCAGAAATTTACAAGTCCAAATAATAACCTGATTGATTTAAATAATAATAGAAATTTCATTGGCCAAAAGACCTTGGCCAATTCTCAGTGGAACCCCGCAAATTAGGGTAACACTGTTACAAATACTAAACAGGCAATCAGTACAAAGTTGGGCAGTCGAATTGCTCCAACCATGCAAGGGAACATGGGGAGTCCATTTTCAGTTTCTTCCCCTGCTACTTCAAATTCCCTTCAAACACCTAAGTGGGGACCACCCCTTCTATAGGCGTGGTGGACTTCCAGGTGAAATAATATTAGCTAATGGGGATTGGGTATAATTTATTAAGTCATTACCCCACAGATATGCATTATCAAAAATTAACTCCCCATCCACCATTAAGCCAAAGTGAAGCGATTTTCCAAGCTTCAATAGGCTAAATTTGTATATTTCCTTACTTGGGTGGTAACAAGACGTTCCAAATTTATACTTTGAATTCTCTTCAACCCTTGAGAAGTTTAAGTACTGACCAGTTGAGTATTGAGAGAGTTCATTTTTTCCTTATCCCCTGAAGCACTTAATAAAACTTTATAAAACCCTAACTTTCTATTTTTGAAGTTTAATTATCTTTATTATTAAATTCAGTGGTTTCAATCCATTTTTTTGAGATTTTAGTAAACACGCACTAGCGAGAATCTCCTACGCCCAAAAATCTAACACCTTTGTGAAAAAAAACTTGGTCAATTTAAGGTCACCAGAATGCCCTTTGGACCCACTGTTGCACCGCGAACCTTTTAGAAAGTCATGGACAGCCTATTAAAAGACTGTTGAACAGATGTGTTACTGTGTATGTAACAGATCAGGAGGCACCTGATCCATATATTGGCTCAGATCAGGTGGAGTTCAATCCAAATGTGGCTCTTATTCAATGGGCATCAAACTCAGTAAGTTTGGAAATGGGTGAAATTGCCATCCCAAACCCAAATCACATCTGCGGAATGATGACAGGTTTATGCAAGGCTTGGATGGTGATCCAGTGGTATAAAAAATTTTTGCTAACAATGTGGTGGTTGAGACTTGGAAAAGTCTAATCAAAAAAGAAAGCTTATTCTATTTTGCAGTGCACTATTTAGGGGAAGACATGGCAGCCCTGAAGGGCAGTTGCATCTTCTATGAGGAAAAATGAAAGTTGAAATAAAGGATACTTGCTAGCATGGATAACATTAATTTTATTTAGTAATTTGAGTGGATTGGATCAAGGTTATGAGCTCCACTAGTGAGCTTGGTGTGGCGTTGGCGTCGTTCTTGGCCCTCTCCTGGTCCCAGACTATGCTGTTAATGTGCAGCGTCCTTGGAACAGTGATACAAAAATACGTGACAATGACAAGACATGGCAGTCAGGTTTGGGGATGGGCCTCTGTGGGCCTGTACTTAGTATGATCATTAACATGGCTCTTGCTGCCCAATTCATTTGTTGTGTATTGGCGTGAACCTGCCCATTACATTAGACGCAACTCTAATACTTTCTTGTCAGTTTTGTGGGGCCCCATGATGAGGTGGTGGCCCCATGAGGGGAGGAATGGTACCATCATGTGTTGACAGTGGTGATGGTGAGCTTTTCGCTCACATCTGTAATAAGAGAAGTGATTTGAGTGTGTGGTTCAAGACCCATTAGGATGTAGGAACACCAGCGAGGACCTAAATCCCTAAAAATTTGGGCTGCGTTGCCCATGGAAGCTTTGGAGAGAATTCACTAGGTGTTGTCATGGATTTGTTTTTAGGCGCGGTTGGCTCAAGCAACAAGTGGGGAGACCCCTTTCTCAGTACAGTTCATGAAAATTGTGGAGGCACTACCCCAGAACTTTCCAGGTAGGTGCAAGAGTTGGTTGAAGAGAAAGGACGCCTTCCCAGATCTATGGATGAGTGTGTGGACTGGATTGACTGGGAAGCCTGTCTGGATGAAGCGCAGGATGAGGCATGGTCCACTTTGTTGACAGCATGCCAGGGCTGAGGATCAGTGGAAGAATATGGGCAGATTTTTCACCCATTAGCAAAGGCAGCGAGAGCCTCAGATTCTCAATCATCACAAATTTTCAGACAAGGGCTGAAAAAGGACATGTTGGCTGCCATGGCGGCTGCTAAAGTGCAGGGTTTGTTGGCAGAGGAAATTGTGTTGGCAGTGCAAGTGGAGAAACAATTGGCATTGGCATGCAACTGGCAAGAGGATTTGATGTCCCCAGGAAGGGTCCAGTCACCCGTTGTAGCCAGTAGAGGATGAGGAGGTTGGTGGGGTTCTCCTCAGGACTTTGGGAGTATCCATGAGGGATCCCACCAGGGGAGTGGTGAGGAGTCAGGGAGAACAGGCCAGGGACCTGGGCAAAGCCATAGACCCCGACCTACCTTACCTGCATATTTGCAATCCAAAAATACTTCTAATATTAAAAATCTTCTTTTTATTGTAAGTTATTTATTCCAGTGGAATTATACTCACATGGTTGGACAGAGAAGGTACTGGCCCTGGTGGATACAGGGGCTGAGGGAAATTATGTGGAGTTCACCTTGGTGGAACAATTGAAGTTGGAGATGAGGAGGGGTCCTGAGGTGGTGTTTGCCGATGTGTCAAGAAGAGCCCCTTTGTGGGTTCTGGAGCCACTGATTATTGTTTGGCAGAACCCCTTTTGGTTAAAGGAAGTTTTCTTTGAAATCCATGATCTAGCCCATCCTATGGTGCTGGGGACGCGATGGTGTCATCACTTCCAGTCATGGATTGATTTATGACACAAACCTGATTACCTTTTCGCTGCAGATTGGAACTCAGATGATGTGGAAAATGGAGGTGGGAGGCGATGTACCGAGTGGATGCAGAAACTTAGGGGGATGCAGGAGATAGAGTTACCACCTGAATACAGCAACTTTGTTGAGGTATTTAGTCCCATCAGTAGTTCGCCTTTTTCCCCTATGGTCTCCTTTGCATTTTTGCTGCAGTTCAAGGAGGGGTCAAATTTCCCAGGGGATACCCAGTCTATGCTCTCAATGAACAGGCCAGAGAAGCATTGAAAACCATGCGGAGTCAATGTTGAACAAAGGGTTGATTGAGCCTTCCATGTTGCTGGTGGTGTCTCCTGTATTATTAGTACCAAAGGTGAACGGCGATTTACACCCATGTATGGATTTCTGGCATTTAAACATGATCATGGAGCCAGACCCATATCTGATGCCCCTGTTGGAGGATATTCTTTCAATGGTCACCAGATGTACAATGTTCAAAAGCTTGACCTTGCGGACACCTTTAATAAGATACTTGTGCAACTGGAGCACCAGCAATAAACAGTGTTCAAGTGCCACCTAGGGGTGTACCAATATCACGTAATGCCATTTGGGCTGAGGAATGCCCCAGCGGTGTTCCAGCGGATGATCAAACATGTCCTTGGAGGAATGATTAGTCAATGCTGTGCCACTTATATGGACAATATTCTAGTATTCTCACGGTCCAAGTAGGAGCATGTACGAGATGTCCAGGAAGTTTTGGGGGCGATCAGCCATGTGGGTTTAAGGTTAAAGACTTCCAAGTGTGAGTTCAACTGAAGCTCAGTAATGTTACTCAGCAACGTGGTGTTCTGGAACATATTGGGGATGTGTCCAGATAAGCTCCAGGTGATGCAGGCATGGAAAGCCCCCATGGATCAGACAGGGGTGCAAAGCTTTTTAGAAACATTGAACTTCCTTCATCAGTTTGTAAAAAACCTTTCCCAGATGGCCTTACCGCTCACGCTCTTGACCCAAGACGTTCCATTCATATGGGGAAAGGAAGAGGCATGGGTATTTGAATTACTGAAGGTTAAGTTACTTACCACACCTGTCCTAGCCCATCCAGATCCTGAAAACCTTTTGTTGTCGAGATGGACAATTCAAATTATGTTGTGAGAGAAGTATTGCTTCAGAAAGTGGAAGACGAGAGTTGGAGCATCCCATATGTTACTTCAGCCATAAGTTGCTCTTCGTGGAAACAAACTATCTAATATACAATAAGGAGTTGTTGGCGGTGATGGCGACTTTGCATGAATGGCAACATCACCTGCTCTACGCATGGCACCCTTTCATTATATGGACGGATCACAAAGCCCTAAAGTACTATTGCAAACCTAGAAAGATGAACCAGCGACAGGCCAGATGACATGTGGAGCTGGTCTGCTATGATTTCTGGGTAAAGTACAGGCCTATGGTTTTGAATGTCCTGGCAGATTAGCTGAGTTGAGATGGGGCTTTCACATATGAGAAGGAGGAATTGGAGGGGTTTAACACTGCAACAATGTTCTGACTGGACCAATTCACAATTATTGAAGATAGGGGAGTGTGTTGTGGGAAGAAGTGCCCTGGAAGCAGAGGAGCGTGGAATTTGCCCAAAGGCTGAAATCTGAGATGACAGAGGGTCAGCTGCACATGTACTATCCAGCTTCATGAAGAGGGTCGGGGTGTTATACCACAAGTTGCATGTATGGGTACCTAACTCATCATTACAATGGAAGGTAATCTGGGCTTCTCATGACCATCCACTGGCGGGCTACCTGGGAGTAGGGAAGATGATGGAATTGGTACAGCGGGAGTATTTATGGCTGGGACTTCATAAGGATGTCCAGAAGTATGTGTGGGAGTGTTTGGTATGTGCAAGGTCAAAGCCATCAAGAAAACCACCATCAGGTAAGTTGAATCTGCTGCTGATACCATAAGCCCCTTGGAGTTTGAATAGTTTCAATTTCATAGTGGGACTTCCAAAGGTGCAGGGGAAGGACGTGGTTATGGTGGTCATAGATAGACTTACCAAATACGCTGAGTTTTTCCCATGTACTGGGAGTTTTTTGGCAAAGGATGCGGCAAGGGTTTTCATCGATGAGGTGTTCTCCTAACATGTATTACCTGAGGATATCATTTTGGACTGGGGCCCACAATTCATTTCAAAATTATGGTTGAGTCTACTGGGAAATTTGGAGATCTTGACAGGTCAGTCCTCGGCGTACCATCCTCAATCCAATGGACAAACAGAGAGGGTGAACCAGATAGTTGAACAATATCTTTGGTGTTATGTGTCTGATCAACAGGATGACTGGGTTTTGTGGGTCTGGATGGCCCAGTTTGCTTACAACAACCACTTTCAATCCTCAACAGGAATTTTGCTATTTTTTGTGAATCATGGACTCAACCCTAGATTGAATGGGGGGATCTGTGGGCGGCGTATGTCAGGGGGCAGATGAGATACTACGTATCATGTCAGATATTAGAAAGAAGCTACGGGGAACTTGGAGAAGGTGATATCTTGGCATAAGTGACAGGCAGATCGTCAAAGGGTGCCATATCCGGCGTTTCTGTTTGGGGACTGGGTATTGGTGTCAGCCAAGAACTATGCCATCCCGTCAAGAGTCGTAAGCTGGGTCCAAATCTTTTGGGCCTGTACCAGATCATCCAAGCCATCAATTGGGTTGTCTTTGAGTTGAGTTTGCCAGTAGGTTCCAGAGCCCATCCAGTGATTCACGCTTCCCAGCTACAGGCTTTTGGGGGTGTAGGGCAGGAGCATCCAGGACCACTGAATCCTAGAGAGGGAGAGATGCCAGAATATGAGGTGGAACGGATACTGGATGCCAAGTGGGTGAGAGACTGGCAGCAACTTCTGGTGAAGTGGAAGGGCTACCTGGTGGAGGAGGCAATGTGGCAAACAATGGAGGACTGTGTGCAATGCCCAGAGAAGGTCCAGGAATTCTGGTCTTCACAGGGGGGTGATGTAACAGATCAGGAGGCACCTGGTCCATACATTGGCTCAGATTAGGTGGAGTTCAATCCAAATGTGGCCCTGATTCAATGGGCATCAAACTTGGTAAGTTCAGAACTGGGCAAAATTGCCATCCTAAACCCAAATCACATCTTCAGAATGATGACGGGTTTATGTGAGGCTTGGATGGTGATCCAGTGGGATGGCGAAACTTCACTAATGATGTGGTGGTCATGACTTGGAAAAGTCTAATAAAAAAAGAAAGATTATTTTATATTTGCAGTGCACTATTTAGGAAAGACGTGGCAGCCCTGAAGGGCAGTTGCATCTTCTATAAGGAAAAACAAAAGTTGAAATAAAAAATATTTTCTAGCACTGATAACATTCATTTTATTTAGTAATTTAGGTGGACTGGATTGAAGTTATGAGCTCCACCAGTGAGCTCAGTGTGGTGTTGACATCATTCTCGGCCCTCTCCTGGTACAGACTATGCTGTTAATGTGCAGCGTCATGGTAATAGTGGTACAAGAATATGTGGCAATGAAAAGACATGGCGGTCAGGTTTGGGGATGGGCCTCTGTGGGCCTGTACTTAGAATGGTCATTAACATGGCTCTTGCTGCCCAATTTGTTCATTGTGTATTGGTGCAAACCCACCCGTTACAGTGTACCTTGATGACATTACTGTTTTTTAAAAAAATTCCAGCAACACTTAAGTGACCTTGAAACAGGGTTTTCCATATAAAAATCCAACCTCAGCATAAACAGCTCAAAACTCATACTGTGCACTCAGAAACTAAAACTACATGGACATATTCTCACCCCTAACAGAAAGTTCACAGATCAATCTAAAGTAGAATCTATCATCTCCTGGCCCAAACCAAAAAATTAGACCAAACTACCCAGTATCCTGGGCACCATCAACTACTATAGAGCCTTTAACCCATGCTTCAGTAAATTAGCTGGTCTGCTTTACCACCTACAAAAGAAAGAGATTAAATGTAAATTTTCATACAACAAAAAAACAGCTATAAGGCCATCAAATGTTCAATGACCCGTTCACCCATATTGTTTCCAAAATTTGAGGGATAGTTCCAAATATACATGGATACCAGTGACCTTGCACTCAGCATAATCCTCACTAAACTCAAAGATAACACCTATCTGCTTATAGAATCTACCTCAAAAGATTTTCCATAGCCAAAATCTACTCCATGCACAAAAAAGAGATCCTCGCTGTGGTATTCACCCTTGGAAAATTTTGATACTATGTTTTTGGATAGACCTGTCACTGTTTTCAGAGACAACTCTGTGGTGTCTTTTCTATTCAACAACATTATCCTGTGATGGATTGGGGCCAGCCTGATCTGCACATCGGCCTCGTGAATATTGGTTCAAATTTGCATATGAATTCAGAGTTTAAATTGAAAATTGGATAATGTTGAAAAATCTTTAGAAGAAGCGATCATAGGTAAGGATTTGAGGACCCACAAACGAGGACTGATCTGGCATATTGAATGACTGGTGTCCTGAATACTCCAAATGGTTGTTATGTGGGATATGGTATTTTCTCAAGCCACAATTTGGATGTCTCTCGAAAGCCAAATTTAGGGGTTTTAGAAATACTTTAAACTATCAAAGATGCTTTAAATGAGGAAAGGGTAACTGCAAATACAGTTTCATTTTCTCAAACAAGAAAATCATAATAAAAATCACATTGCTTGCTTTTAAATTTTTGTTTAAAATATTTTGATTGGAAAAGCAGAACAATGAGCTCAGCAAGTGAGCTAGGCCAGGCATTGGCCTCATTCACAGCCCTAGCATGGGGTCAGGCCATGCTGCTCGCTTGTAACATTGCTGGAACCTTGGTCCACAAATATGTCATGGATTCTGGAAATGGCGCATAGGTGAGAGGGTGGTTCTCAGCGGAATTATCAGTCATGTGGTTGGTGACATGGCTGGTGCTGCCCAACTCGTTTGTCTCATATTGGCAAGAGCCCATGCGTTACATATCTCAAATGTCTGATGCATTTGTTGGTGCTATAAACTAATGTTATGATTTATTTTACTTGAAATTCGCCCACCTCCCCAGAAAATTAACCCTGAGGCTGATGGCCTTTTCTGCATCAGGAATAATCCCACCAACACTGCAATCTTTCATATGGGGGAGATTGACCTTGAGTAGGAGCTCATATAGATTTTGAAGTTCCTATGCAAGTATGAAGTATCTGAAGGCATCAATGACATCAAAAAATCAAAAACCAGTGCACCAAGTTTTTAATCTTTGGAGATCAGTTGTATGTTCACACCAAAGGATCTGTCACTTAATTAATGCTGAAAGGCCAAAGAATGCTACGCTTGAAAGAAGTACATGATGATGCTGGCCATATTATAAGACAAGCAACCTGGGCTTGACTATATTCCTCTTACTGGTAACCTAATGCCTATTATGATGTCTCCAACTATGATGCCACCTGCCACGCTTGCCAAATTTTTAATGCATCGCCCCAAATTCAAAAGCCCCTCAACTCCATTATCACCATCGGATTGTTTGAAACGTGGGGTATCAATTTTATAGGGCTATTTAGAGTTGCCTCTGATGGGTCCAAATACATTCTTGTTGCAACCAAATATTTTGTTAAGTGGCCCATAGCTAAAGCCACCCAACATGCTGACACGGTGACCGCCACCCAATTTTTATATGAAGATATTTTCACTATTTACAAACCACCTCACACCATTCTATCCAAGGAATGGACTTCAACAATAATTTGGTTTAGAATATGATCAAACAAGTCTGCACCAAATATTCAATGACTACTTCCTACAATCCCCAATGCAATGGTTTGAAGAGCGCCTCGACTAAACCCTCATGCATGCCTTGAAAGAGATACCAATGATTTTCCTGAGATGGCCCAAACACCATCAATACTTTGGGTCTACCGCATAATATCATATACTAATAAACATACCCCTTAGGAGTTACTTTTTGGGGTCCAAATTCACCCAAACCCTTTAACCAACTTTAAGTATTGACCAACGACTCAATCAGCACCGATGGTGAACCTTTGCTCAAACCCTTGTAACAAAACATGCCGTGCCAATAAAGGATAACTATGACAACTAACTTAAATTCCTTCAAGTTTACACCGTTGGAGATTTAGCCCTCCTTTATCAAGATGATTTAATTAACTCCCATTCAAACAAGACACACCCCCACTTTAGAGGACCCTACCAAGTTTTAAAGTCCTCCCCTATGGTAATGATACCCTAGAAGCTCTCAATTGCGTACCCTACCAATCTACTATCAATGGGAATCGCTTGAAACTCTATTGCTACCAAAATGAATGGGGGGAGCCTCATTAGAATGGAGGTTGTTGCAGATTCCATGTACGCCAAGGATCCACACTGCAACTTTTATGCATCTTATCTTAATTCTATGGTTCCTTGCACGTGACCATACCCTCGAATAATTCTAAACTAGTATCCAGATACCTGCGCTTCGCTAAGGTGTTTATAACTTACCAGATGATTCTAAATTATTTGTCTTTACTAGCCGATTTACCCGTGCTTCGCTACGGTGTCAATAAAATTTCAGATTTTAAATTAATTAATTTAGATTTTATATTGTAGATGAACAAAACCACTCAGCCAAATCTAATTGCTCAATAGAATCAACCAAAACCCACCAACCACTCAGGTAAACCTGACTGAACTTATCAAATCAACCAATAACTAATCACCCCTCAAAACTAAACTGTGTCCAGTTAATCGACCGAAAGCCATCAACCACTCGGCCAAACAAGATAAACCTATCGAATCAATCAAATAGCACCAAACTGCTACCCAAAACATCTTTTTATACTTAAAATCATTGTTTATGTGACATATCTTCCAAACTACTAAATCAACTTCTACTTAACTTGCCAAAATTAATTTATTAATTAGGTGAACCAAATTTGGCAGGTTTTTAAGATTTATAAACCTAACATCCAGATACCCGTGCTTCGCTACGGTATTTAGTTTATCAGATGATAAGCTCACATTGTAGCCTATAGGCTGTGCCAGCACTACTCTTGAGCCACTCGGACTAACAGCTCCGCTGTTGCCCTCGTGGCTGGTGAGCTGATTATCCTAACTTATTTAATCTAAACTCTAATACTGATTTTTGTTGTTTCAGGTGAGCAATTTGGTGAATTATTAGATAAGATTCACCAATTCTCACCCACTCACCCAAATAGATTGACCCTATCAGACTCGAAGGTTTCAGATGTCAGTCAGTGAGTATGTCAGTAAAAATTTTTTATTAAGTAGATATTGGTAGGTAGCCATCAATAAGTTCAGCAGCCATTAAACCTATCAAATATCCAACCTCCAACCACTTAGCCAAAATGAATTAAGGCTGCAAGGTTAAATAAACCGTCAATCACTTACCCGAAACTATTGAGCTTCAACCAAAATTTGGACCACCCAGCCAAAACCAAATGTTGAACTTATAAACCAGCCAAAGGCTACCGACCACTTATCAAACCCTATAAAGCTATCGAATTAGATGGGTTATTTAATTTAATGCATCTGTAACGCATACTATATATAAATTTTTGCTTTATGCACCCCTTCTCCATATAACCTTTAACCATGGCAAACCATACTCCTCCGTGCGCGCAATATGCTTAAAATCGGTATATCTTCGCTTCACGGGTTAATATATAGATCAAATATAAAACCCTGAATCTACAATTTAATCAAGCTCCACAGATTTATAATTGACTTCGGTTCAGTTACAACATTTTACCTATTGGCACGGCGGTTCAGAATTAGATCCAACCAACCCGAATTTACTTGGCGGGCCGCCAACCTTGAAAATGATGATTGTATACCACACATGCATTTGCCGTGGAAACCCGAAGGTAGAGGACTCCGCGCAACTCGTTATAGTTACCAAACACCCAAGGTTACATCCAAGTCCCATTTTAGAGGGTAAGTGGAAGAATGGTCTACCCAAATAATCGAAAGGTTATTTGGATACCAAACGTAAATTTTAATATTACGATCGCATCAATAATAACCGCCTTATTTTAGTCCGGGTTCGAAACCAATTTATAGGAACCCGACGCCACGCCAATACTCGACGAACCGGGCGACAGTTTTAAAATCCAGTTGGGGGCAATTCCGGATAGCTGAGGTGTCAAGTTGGGTGTTGTGGGTTGCCAGGGTTAGTTCATTAACCTTGGTAAGCCGGGCTTCCCAGAATTCGGTTAGTGGAGCGATCCGGTTAACGGTTGGATTTTGATTGGTGGAACGTAGGGTACGGATAAAAGTGCTGGGTTCGACGCGTTGGAAACTTAGGCCCGAGGTAGCTAAGGCGTCAAGGATCGTTTCCCAAGGCGTTAAATTTGGGTTGGCGATATGGTGGATCATGGGATGCGGTTTATTAATGGCGTCAAGTTCCACCATGGCCGCTGAGGCCACATCTACCGGTATCCAGGAGGCGGAGGCTTGGTAATTCGGTAGCATCTTCATCGTCTGGGAGGCTTTGATGAGGAGCGGGATGTGCTCCTGGGTACTCCACACCCCGTTCGTGGTGTCGCCCGAAATCTGGCCAATGCGGTGGATGTGGAGCTTAAGCTTGAACCTATCGGCCCACTTCAAGCTGACGGCCTCCGCGATAAGTTTGGAGAGGTTGTAGCCCGTACATGCCGCCGCGTGGGCCAGCCGCGTACCGAGCGCCCGCTCCGGAATCGAACCCTCAATTATTACCGGTAGCGCGGCGCCTATGGACGAGACGAAGTGGAAGGTGGGACGGTACGGGCTCGTGGCGCTGATACGTAACAGGTCAACGGTGCTCTCGAGGCAATCCTGGAATTGGGTGACGCGTCTTAAGAAATCCATACGCCATGCGACGTGGTAGATGATGTGGATATCCTTCTCGGTTCCGATCCGCTCACTCATGGCGAAGTACGGGGACGCGTGGATCCTCGCGTGCTGCTCCCGAGTCAGGTGGATTTTACGGGATTCGAGCCCATGCTGGACCCGAGACTTGGCAGCCTTCCGGTTATCCGCGCGGACGACGGCGTAGATTTGGTCCACCCAAGGTTGGGTGATTAGTTCCTTGATGAGGAAGGCCCCGAGGGATCCGTTGGCACCCGTGACGAGGACGTTGAGTTTATTGGGGTGGGGCGTAACCCTTGGCGCCAACCTTAGGCCATGGAAATTTGTGTACCTCTCGATGAGCTGGTCAACTTCAAGCTGGATGGCGTTTAAGTCGATACCCGTTTCCGAAGTTTTGAATGTGGTGATGTAGTTGGCCAGGAGGGCGGGCGTGTTCCTATCGTAAAGGAGGGGGTGGTGAGGTTGGCCTCGGGATAGAGGGTCGCAAGCCGATTATTGAGCTTTACGGCCGAGAGGGAGTCCAACCCCTGTTCGAAGAGATCGCCTTCTAAATTTAGGCTTTTAGAGGTGATGGCTTTGAACGCGGTTTCGATCTCGGCCATCACTTGGGCGACATCTCTAGAACTTATAGCCTCACCAGAGGTTGGCGTTTGGATCGGGTGGAAGTTGGCATACAAGGTTTTGATCTCGGCTTGAAAGATCATTTTGGCTTTGCTCCGTGACACGTTGTACTTCACGGTGATGGGGAGTTCCTTGGCGTTGGCAAGTGGTAGGATGTAAATGAGGTTACGATCGATATGCGAGTAGGTTGGAGTACCGGCATTAGCCCTATCGACAGTGGCGTAAATCTCGCGTAAAGCTTGGATCGGCGGTAGCTTTTGAAACTGGGATGGGTTCAACTGGAGGAGGAGACAGTTATGCACTTGGTTTGCGTTCAAAATTACACATCGGTCGATGAGGGGCGACTCGAGGAGTCCATTCTCCATGGGGATGGGATAAGTCTTCTCGCCGCTAAGATGGGCGAGGGTGTCATCTACGCGGCCAACCACTTCAAATTCAAGGCCATCCTCGTCTCTATAGAGGACATTGAGGTGATCGCCAATGAGGTACCCCTCTCGGTGACATAGGCCGGTGGCCAAACCTTCATCGTCGGTGTGAATCCGCATCTGGACCGCACCACGGGGGCAGCATAAAGTGTACTTCAGGCCGGGAAGTAGCCTCAGCTTGCGGCAGTCCATATTTTCGGGACCCGACACGCCGACCGCGAGGTAGCCCACCTCAGTGTGCCGTAGCCGTTGAGCAGGGTGACGCCGTGACGTATCAAGGTGCGGCTGATCTCGTTGGGAAGTGAGGCGCCACCAAAGTGTAAACAGTTAAGCTTTGACAACGTCTCCCAGCCCTCGAGGTTTGCATCGCAGTGCTCGGCCAACTGTTTGAGCTGGTAGGGCAGGAGGCAAATCAAACTCGCCTCCGATCTTAAGGCATCGCTGAGGATGGCTTCTGGAGAGGTGGCGGTGGGGAATACGACCGTCCCACCGCTGGAGAAGACCCAAATCAGGTTGATAAGCCCAAACAGATGGGATAGCGGGCTGACGGCAAGCAACGTTCCTTCGAAGCGGGATTTCTCGGGGTTTAAGCGAAGACGCCTGATGATCGAGAGGGCGTATCGGTTGCTCATCTTAATGAGCTTTGGGAGATTGGTGGTGCCGGAGGAGTGCAACATCATGATGACCCTCTCGCTGCCGCCAAGGGTACCGAGACGGGGTTGCTTGACCTCCAAATCGACGCCAATATAAATCAGATCGATTTGGATCAGATTGGGGATCTGGGTTTTAGCCAGCTGGGCAACGTGACGGTTCTCCTCATCGAATAGGATGGCCCTCGCGTTGGATGCCTGCAAGAGCTGAATCTGATCCTCCGCCGAGCTGCGTGGGGAAAGGAGAACGGGTGTCACCCCCAACTTGAGCAGCGCAAGTAGGTTCAAAATATACGTTACGTGGGAGTTGGCGACGTAGCCCACCGTAACCTCAGCTGAGCCACTAAAGGCGTGTAACCTCATCCCCAGCTGGTGGGCTATCGTGTCCACCGTATCCCACATCTGGTGGTAGGTGAGATCATTAAATTTGCCGTCGATTGGATGGCGTAAAGCCACTTTGTCACCAACTTCAATTGTCACCCCTTGTAAGAAGGTGATGAATTGGTTTGAATTGGAGAGGGCAGTGTTGAGTTCAGCTGATACCCGTCCCCCCGTTCCACCACCGGACCCATGCCCAAGTTTCAAACTTTCCACCTTAGACGAGAGCATCCAAGTTGATGGTCACCGAGTCAATCGTTAGGGCAGGATCGGAATATTAAATTTATCTCCCCTTTGAAGCCACCACTCTAAACTTCACCGGTGATCTCCAATTGAAACTTGATACCCCCGCCAACCTTCAAGTTGCTCATATTTATAGGCCTTGAAGTTATCCGCCATCTGAACCAAATTAGTTGCTCAAATTTATAGGCCTTGAAGTTATCCGCCATCTGAACCAAATTTATTTAACCAACCAGCTCCATTTACGAAGGTGGGCTTTGGGGAATTTATGCTTACCATAAGGGTTAACCCTTTACCCTAAGGCGATGGAAGCCATAGAATTGACTATTTAAGGTGGAGCCCAAACCCCCCTATTTAAACTTGACGGGTGGTTTGAGCTTCAATACTTTCCATCTCCGGTTTAATTTTTTATAATTTATCTAATCAGCCATCCCCATGCACCCCCGATAGAAGCTTCTAGCGGGGTCGAACGGTTTATTTACGACCAACCAGATCCACCTTTTAACCCACCATCAAAACTTACCATTATGGATCCACCTTTTAACCCACCATCCTTTTAACCAAAGAACAAACTCCGACCCCCAAGTTCAAGTATCCCAACTTAACGCTTAAGCGATATTACACCCAACTAATGATAAATTTCAAATGGAAACTCCATTGAAGGAAGTTATGGATAAAGTTTAAAGCTCAATTGGCCATCCGCTTATACCCGATAATGGGATCCGATTTAACTTAACGATAACTGGGCCTTTTACCCCCTCAGCAACCCTAAATGGTTATGCCATCCCAAAGCTACGCCCCTTACCTTAACTTGATCGAACCCTCATCTTAAAGGCTGCGTTCGATGCCTCTAGATACCATCGTCAACTATTTAGTTTGTAAAATTGGAATTTGTTTACCGTGACTTGATTATCGATCGGTTCAATTAAACCCGGTCAACGGCTGCCACCCCCTCGAACCCGAATGTATCGGGACTTGAGGTAAAGAACCTTCTAGAACGAATGGATGAATAACCGCTGGATGTTTAACCCCCAAGTTTATCCAATCGAGGTCTCCTCCTTTATCCCAATAAGATGAATTTAAATTTAACGTGAGGTTGGTAACAGTGGGAAATTACCCACGCCCAAAGACCTTTCTAGAACGGATGGATGAGTATGCAATAGGTATAAATGTTTAAAGTAATCTGTGTTTATCCAATCGAAGTCTCCTCCGTTCCCCGTCTAAGTTAAAGTTTGACGTAAAGTTGGGAGCGGCGAAATGTCCATTCTCGGTAAAGGCCAACCAAATAACCTAGATTGAATTATCAAAAATGAAGATCCTCGTCCCATGTCCCCTAAACCCAACCAAAATTTGAGCTTTTCAGCTCTATAACCATTTGATAACTTTAAAGATCGCCAAGTTAGATATGCGCAACCACTTTCTAAAAAGGGTTTTCTCTACTCGTTGTGGTGTCTGTCTCTCAGTCTGTGAAGGAATCTTGGGATTGAGTTTTAACTACCTTCCAGGCTAGCTAGAGGTTTAAAATTTGGCACGCTGACGTATCTCCCATGACAATACAATGATCCGTTAAAAAAGGGTGAAAGTTGTGAATTTTATAAAAACCCATTTTTAAAACGTTTTAAGCCATTTTATACTAACTTGTCTTGAAGTTGGTTAAAGAGATCTAAAATTTCGCATGTACATCATGGATCAATATAGATGAATATTTATCAAACCAAGCTATAGTTTTCAGATCTGCCGAGTGGGCACCCTTAAATTTAAATTATTAGTAGTTCAAAATATTATGAAAGGTTGAATGGATGATGGTGCAGAATCTCCAATCACTGGGCTTTTGGCTGGAGTTACAAAGTGAACTTTATCATGGTAACTTGTAGCTTTCTAATAATTTATTTCTACGGGTGAAAATAACGACCAAAAACTTTAGAGGATCTAGTATCATAGATATATATTGTTGATGAAAGTAAACTTGACAACTTTTTATCACTAATGGTTTTCAGTTTTGGGGTCCATGGAGACAGGGAAACTCCCACACTTGTTTTTATAGTCCTCTTAGCACAGAAAAGACCTCTACCATACTACCATGTGCTAGGAAGCTTTACAATAATAATGTTAGCTCAATGGTTCTAGAGGTATTTGAATTTTATTTGAGGCAGGCTGACCTGAGGATGATACCAACTGATGAAGGGAAGTGAAGAAAATGGAAAGGAGGATAAAACCTGGAAAACCTCCATGCACAGCATATGATAGGCCAGGATCTTCATGGACCGCCTTGCTATTCACTATCTCAGTTTGGGGCTTTGGTGCACAAAATCAACACAGTCATAATTGTCCCCTACCCAAAGTCCATCTACCATGATCAAACTCAAGGAGGCAGTGGTAGAGGGTCCATACTCTACCACTGGGATATCTTCCCCTTCAATGGTTCTAAAGGTAGTTTAAAGCTTGCTTTTAACTTGTAAAGCTTAATGTGTCTGATGGTTGTGGGATAGTTGTAGTTCAGGAACAGATTAAAGATTTTGCTAGCAAGCAAATAAATTTAGGTTTAAACTAACTCAAAATTCTTATTAACCATAAAAGGGGCGGATTTAAGATTGTTATTCTTGATGAAGCTGATTGTCAGACAATTACAAGTCAAATATTGTAATAAGAGTATTTCAGGTTTTGATATAGATAAAATTGGCCAAAAGACCCTGGTCAATTCTCAATGGAACCCCCCAAATTGGGGTAACATTTTTATTAATACTTCTTAGGCAAATAGCATGAGTTTAGGTAGTCAGATTATACCAATTTTACAGCAGAATCAGGGGAGTCTGTCTGAGGTTCCTCCCTGGCCCACTTCCAGTTTACTTCACACGCAATGGCAGAGACCACCCCCTTTTATAGGGTTGGAAAGGTCCTGCAAGGTGCAAATATTTTCTCAACCCATTGATTGGGTTAATATATTAAATCTTTTCCAAACAGACTAGTCTACCCAGTATCAGCCCTCCTTCAGCCATTCCATTAAAGCAAAATCATACTCAAGAGCTCTGATAGGTCAAATCCCCATATTCCCTAATACAGACATTCTTAGCCTGATAGGAACTTTGAGCCTCAATACAATTAAATACTAAGCAGTAAGATCATAATAGGGTTTGCTTTTATCCCAATGTCATGACTGAATAAAAACTTATAAAAATATTAATCTTTAATTTATCTCAAAAGTTATTATTTTAGTTTTATAAATGGTCATCAAAATCCCCCAAATTTATTATTCCATCAGTAGAGAATATTACTTCTCCTGAAGGATATTGTTGGAATCTAGGTGCAAAATGCACCAGCTAGCATAAAATAAGCCTAAAATCCAACATTGGGTGCTCGCTACAGGGGTAGCCTGTACACCACAAACTTTAAAATAAAAAAGGAGGCTGTTGGAGGATTAACCCTTATAACCTCCCCACTGCTTTTGAACCAAGGAAAGCTGCATTCTAACAGCAGCTAGCCAGTGCACTCTCTCAACTTAAAACAGTTGAGTAACTATCCACTCCAGTCATCTCCAAACCCCCTTCTGAGACAAGTTTACCCTCAGTGAGGGTAGCATTGCCTTGTTCCTCTTCATCTATGAGTTGTCAATGGAAGGCATGAATGACCATCACAAAATTAAGTATATCCTTCCATGTTTAAGTTGAACAGCCCAAGAGACAGTGGTTCCATACATGGACACCCTTAATATCTGGGCAGAGGTTAAAGATATGCTTATGAACAAGTTCAGCTTCCCGCAGAGTTTAAAGAGAATAAAACAGGCCCTTATGCGCTTTAGCCTGAAAGAGTGTGAATCAGTTGCTTCATTTGTTGATTGGGCTACATTGAAGCTCAGTCCTTGCTACTCACAAAAATACTGCCTCTTGATGGCGCCATTGCTGCCAATCTGAGTGGTTGACTTCTCACCCTTCCCTGTAAGGAGAGTGTCTATAACTCTCCTGTTTTCAGCGTGGTGGTGCACGGTGCACAAAGCCAATGCAAGGAAACTAGCCGTTAATACTAAAGCTACTATTGCCCAGCAGAGGGTGCTAAAGCAATAATAACTCAAGAAAAGAAATGTGATAAACAACCAGCCAAAAACGTCACGGTGCACACTAAGAAGGGGTAAACAACCCAGGTTGGAGGGTACCTGGACAAACCAACAGTGCACGAGGTGATAATATTACTGTGACCAAAATGGCAAGGTTAATGGAGCGTGAGACCTCCTCAAAGGGGTCAGCGCACTGGATTGTTTGTAATAACATTTAAAAAAATAGTAAAATGGGATAATTTTATTTGGGAAGTTGACCAACAAGGAATGTTGGTTGGGGAAAACATATCTATACTTGGACAGGGGAATAAGGGATTTGATGCAACGGGACCAAGCACTGACCCACCAATAGGCCAATGCTACCATCCAAATTGGTCAAATATGCTGAAACTGACTTCACTCAAGTAATCAATTGAAGTTGGATTCAACCCAAACGCGTTGTTTCATAAATGGAATGGGTTTTGAAACCTCATTCCTCAATGAAATGAATGGAACCATCCGCGTTAATTTGATAGACTGTCCATTTTAACGCCTGGACTGATGTAAGGGGCTGGGCATTTGATGCCCCACTAGTACCAACCTGAGCATATTTTGCCTGTACCCAACGTTGGTCTAAGGTATGCCTAAGGTCAGGGAGGGCCTGTAATTTCATTTTTTGGGCCTCCTGGCGCCCAGCCTTATTCTTGGTGTTGGTCCCCACTATGATGTCATGTGATCATGTCATTCCCTAGCAAGGCATCTTATCCAAATCAAAAGGCATTTCAGGAGCATACAGGATATAAAGGAGGCTTTATTGGATGTTGCAGATCTTTATGAAGTTGAGACACCCAAGGAGTGGGGTGAAACTGCAAGCCTTAACCATTGAAAATCTCCCCACTATAACCTGGCATAAGAAGTCCACGCTGATCCTACTGATCCCTCCAGTGCTGAATACTCTTCCAAAGCCAGTTCCCATGGGACGTCCCAAAATAGACTACCCTTCTCCATTAAAGATTAGCCAGAGGGAACCAGGGTAACAAGGTTGGGTTCAAATCCCTCAGCTGCACCACATCTGGTCTTTAAATCAGTTGAGTTCTTGCCACCCCCTGCGCACTCTCTTATAGGTCCATCACGGTGGCTTCAACCTCATGTCCCTCAAAGCCATCCTCCATAACAACCACAGCCTCTCCTCAGACCACGCACCTGAAGGGTTCTTCTCCTCCAGTGGCCCCAAAAGTCGGCGCAGCTACGATGCTCCCTTCAAAAGCCAAAAGGGTAGATGAGCGCCAATAAGCTTTCCCATGTGAGGAGAATAATCTAGTTTCATGGCCACCTCTTAGCAACTCTTTGATGTGCATTGACAACCCCTCTGATAATGAGTCTGAAGGGGGTGGTTAAGACGCGGGCTACTATCTCCTGGGAGACCCAATAGAAGTGCAGATACCAGATAGGTTGAGTCCTGAAAGAGTAGATATGTCCATGATACCCTGATGGACCTATCTCCAGCAGGTGTTGAGGTGTTCAGAGGTGATTAATGCTGCCAGCGATGCTGACAAGCTTATCAGTACAATGATCAAATCAACCCAACAAGTTCATACCCTCTAATCTATTAAGGTAGATACCCTGCAATGGCTCAACTCCTTGCCACCTCTCTCATATTGAAGAAGGTTCTCACCCTCACCCCTACTTTTGGTAGCATAATAATCAAGATAGAGGTTATCAACAAGGTGCAAGTTCTAGCCATCCTTGATATAGATGCTCCAGTAAATGAGGTCTCTTCAAAGGTCATTAATAAAATTAAGTTGGTGCCTGACCTGGACTATTAATAAGAGTTTGGAACTGTAGAGCCCAACAACATGTGAGCTGATGGAGCCTATTTTTCTCTACCCATATGGAATGGGAAGCCCCTACTGGTTACTCCCTCTCTGTTACATTAAACAATAATGCATACAACCTTCTCATTGGCACTCAACACATAGTTGAGTCTGACGGAATCATTAATATGAAACAGGGATTTCTCTCCCTTCTAAATTATGAAGTTCCCCTAGCCTTTACAAATAATGAGCCTAAGAAGAAGGAATATACATGCGTAGTTGAGTATCCTTCTTCCGCCCTCACCATTACTTATACCACATCGGGCAAAAACACAAAAATGCTACCTGACTCTTTGGATGGTTCAGAGGGCATTCTATTGTATGCGTCAAAGGAGGTATTAGTCAAAGCTGGTGAAAAAAAGGTGATAGACACCAGGATACCATGCAAATCCCCCGAAACTGCCTACTTCACTTAACTAATCATAAGGGGATAAGTCCTTTGGAACCTTGAGTGTTATCAAGTATACTAGACCTTGCCTACCAGAGACCTAATAATCTTATGCTGTGGAATCTCACTAACAATGTCATGGTTGTAAAGAAACATCAAGATAATGGAAAACCCTGCTAGTTTCAATTGAGGACATCTAACAATTCTAATATATAAAATCTATGATAGATCTTGGACTACCCACTGACCAATTGTTATGTGCTTTGCTCAAAGTTCAAATTCATGATAATCTAACCCCCTCAGAGCTCAAAAATGTTAAACTCTCTCCTGGAGTCCTATAGTAAAATCTTCTCCAAATCTGATACTGACTATGGGCATATGAGAGGCTGGTGCACATCATTTTATATTTGTGATGCCCAGCCTATTCAATATAAGCCTTATCAGAAATCAAAAGTTGTGGAGCTCCAGTTGAGAATGGAATTTAAACAGTTACTGGACGCGGGGTTACTGGTGCCTTCTCAAAGTCCTTGGCATCTCCACTTTTGCTCATAAAAAAGCATGGTGGGCATAGGGTATTATGGACTACTGAAAACTGAATAACCTCACCAAGAAAGACAGCTATCTAAACCCTTAAATTGACGATGCTCTGGCCCGACTCTCTGGGTCCAAGTTCTTTTCTGCTATGAACTTGGCTAGAGGATACTTGCAGATGGACCTTTCTCCACAAGACCTAGAGAAGTGTGCGCTTATCTGCAGTGATGGCTTATTTCAACCCACACGTCTACCCCAAGGGTTGTGCAAATTTCCTGCAACTTTCCAGAAAACCATGGACCACATCTTTCAGGATCTAAATCTTAGTTGCTAATTGTCTATCTCAGTGATATCTCCATCTTCTCCCAAACGTTCAATGATCACCTTTTATACTTAAAGGAAGTTTTTCAACGCCTGCGGTCCTCTCATATTAAGATGAAGCCCTCCAGATGTCCATTCTTCCAGAAGAAGATAGATTTCCTGGGCCACGCCATCTCCTCAGATGAGATCCAGCCTCTTTATGATAAGGTTGAGGCGATATCCAAGATGCCTGCCCTCAAAACCATTTGTGGTATCCAGGTGTTCCTTGGCATTATGAAATATTACCATCAATTCATCCTCAAATTTGCTCAGCTCAGTGAGCCCCTTGTACGCCTTTTAGCTAAGAATACCCCTTTCCATTGGGAAGCGGAACAAAAAGCTGCCTTTAAAAATGCTAAAAAAGTTGCTGCAGTGACGGCCAATCCTATGCCACCCTGACTATGGTAAACCCTTCATGCTGTTTACTGATGTATCACACTATGCTGTTGGAGCTAACTTAGCTCAACTGGATGAGCATGGGGTTGATCAACCCGTTTCATAATTCAGCAAGATGCTTTCTAAGGCATAACGCAACTATAGCTTCACTGAGAAGGAGTGCCTTGAAATCTTGCTCGCTGTTAAATATTACTGCCCTTTCTAATATGGGACCTCAATTAAAGTAATTACTGACCACAACTCTTTAAAGTGGTTACAGAATATGAAAGATACCACTGGGCGGTTGTCACGCTGGGCTTTGAAGCTCCAGCACTATGATATGATAATTGAGCACTGAGCTAGGATGAGTCACATGAATGTCAATGGGTTGACTCGGATGCCAGTCCTTCAATTAGACAATATTGAAGCAGAGAGGCTAAATGACCTCCTAATGGCCCCTGACTCTTGAAA